>WNWK01040669.1:0-16855 GCA_009830355.1 Cherax destructor
ATTGTGTCCTGGCTGTGCCTTTTCCTCCTGAGTAATGAAGGTCCTGTTTGGCATTTTCTTCCAAAACAGGCCTGTTTCATTACAATTAAACACTTGTTGGGGGAGGAATTGTTCAGCCTCTACGAACCCTGGAATTCACTCATAAACTTTTCAGCTGCACGTTTGTCTGAGCTGGCTGCCTCACCATGCCTCACAACACTGTGTATGCCACTACATTTCTTAAACCTCTCAAACCAGCCTTTGCTGGCTTTAAAATCACTCGCCTCACCACTGGTTGCAGGCATTGTCTTGACAAGATCTCGTGCAACTTCCTTGCATTTTCACAAATTATCGCCGTGGAAATACTATCACCCGCTATCTGTTTTCAATGATCCACCCCCCCAATAACTTCTCAACCTCATCCACTGTTTTCAATCTATTTTTCGTTAACATATCAACCCCTTTTGCAACATTAGCTTCCTTGATCTCATTTCTCTTTGCCAGGATAGAGCTGATAGTAGATGGGGTTTTCTTGAAATCCTGGCAAGCTCACTCAGGCGTACGCTACTCTCATATTTTCTATAATCTCTTTCTTCAGTTCGATGGTGTTCCTCACTTTCTTTACCACAGGGGTGCCACTAGGAAGCTTCTTTGGAACCATGGTGACTTATTTCACAGTGACAATCACTAAACCACCAAAAAAGACACCAAATGTATTGTGAATGTTTGAAAGAGTGCGCTGGGTAATGTTCTCTCAATGGTAAACAACGCTTCACTGGCGGGCGTCCTGCATCCTGCGCAGGCGCGGAGCAGGCGGACAGGTCTAATACGTTACGAAACACGAGAGATTTTACGATACACGAAATCGAAAAAGCTTACGAAACACGATTTTACGAAATATGAGCCTTACGATACTCGTGGGTCCACTGTATTTACTTTTTATCCATATTTCCAACCTCATTGCTTAAAATTTGTTTCAAGCCATTTTTTACTATTAATATATTTTACTTTTGTACACTTAAGCACTATATTCTCCTATAATAGTTCTTTACTTTCATTTACTTTATTTTGCCTGTAATAAATTGTAAAATCAAAACTAGTGCAATACTGAATCTAAATACAGTGGTCCTTCGGTTTTCGTGCATCTCCAAACTCGAACATTTATGTAAGTGTATTTTCGTAAGTGCTGTTGCAAGTGTATTTTTGGGGGTCTGAAATAGACTAACCTACATGACATTATTTCTTAAGGAAGTAAATTCGTTCGGTAATGGCACTTGAGCAGCATTCTGGAACGAATTTTCGGTAAAACCGAGGACCACTGTATTTGTTCCAAAATAACTTAATATAAGTCATAGAAATTATTCCAACCAGTTCACTTAGCTAGTGCAATACAGTGGACCCTCGGTTAACGAATACCCGGAAATCGTGCAATTATGTAAGTATAATTTTGTAAGTTCTTGTGGAAGTGTATTTTTGGGGGTCTGAAATAGACTAACCTACGTGAAATTTTTCCTTAAGGGAGTAAATTCGTTCGGTAATGGCACTTGAGCAGACTTCAGGAGTGAAGTTTTACGAAACTCGGGGTCCACTGTACTGAACTTAAATATTTGTTCCATGATTACTTAATACTAGTCATAGTAGTTATTCCAACAAGCTCAATGACTTATGTTCCATTGTTATAAGTCTAGTTCTTAATCTAGTATCATATTAAGTTTAGCAAATTCCATTGTTCTTAAGTCTAGTTATAAAATCACACTAAATCTTATGATTACAGGCATTGATCCTGATATCAACCTATTATTAAACGACTTGCATGATTCCAATAGCAACTGTAATTACTACACAGCATACCAAGCAAAGTTATTACTCAGAACAAACAACAACATAACAATCTTTAACTACAATGTTAGATCTTTAAGCAAACATTATGATGACCTCACAACACTACTCCAATCCCTACAGACCAATATGTCTATCATCACACTAACTGAGACCTGGCTAAAGCCTGGTATTACAGATGTCTATGCTATCCCAGGTTACACATCCATACACATTTGTAGGACAGATCACCGAGGGGGTGGAATAGCTATATATTACTCAGATCAACTTGAATGTATCAATAACTCTTGCACAAGGGATGAGCATGGAGAATTATTTTTTTTTTTTTATTAACACATCGACCGATTCCCACCAAGGCAGGGTGGCCCGAAAAAGAAAAACTTTCATCATCATTCACTCCATCACTGTCTTGCCAGAGGGGTGCTTTACACTACAGTTATAAAACTGCAACATTAACACCCCTCCTTCAGAGTGCAGACACTGTACTTCCCATCTCCAGGACTCAAGTCCGGCCTGCCGGTTTCCCTGAATCCCTTCATAAATGTTACTTTGCTCACACTCCAACAGCACATCAAGTATTAAAAACCATTTGTCTCCATTCACTCCTATCAAATACGTTCACACATGCTTGCTGGAAGTCCAAGCCCCTCGCACACAAAACCTCCTTTACCCCCCTCCCTCCAGCCTTTCCTAGGCCGACCCCTACCCCGCCTTCCCTCCACAACAGATTTATACACTCTCGAAGTCATTCTGTCTCGTTCCAGTCTCTCTACATGTCCGAACCACCTCAACAACCCCTCCTCAGCTCTCTGGATAATAGTTTTGGTAATCCCGCACCTCCTCTAATTTCCAAACTCCGAATTCTCTGCATTATATTCACACCACACATTGACCTCAGACATGACATCTCCACTGCCTCCAGCCTTCTCCTCATTGCAACATTCATCACCCATGCTTCACACCCATATAAGAGTGTTGGTATAACTATACTCTCATACATTCCCTCTTTACTTCCATGGACAAAGTTCTTTGTCTCCACAGACTCGAAGTGCTCCACTCACCCTTTTCCCTCATCAATTCTATGATTCACCTCATCCTTCATAGACCCATCTGCTGACATGTCCACTCCCAAATATCTGAATACATTCACCTCCTCCATACTCTCTCCCTCCAATCTGATATCCAATCTTTCGTCACCTAATCTTTTTGTTATCCTCATCACCTTACTCTTTCCTATATTCACTTTCAATTTTCTTCTTTTACACACCCTACCAAATTCATCCACCAACCTCTGCAACTTCTCTTCAGAATCTCCCAAAAGCACAGTGTCATCCGCAAAAAGCAACTGTGACAACTCCCACTTTGTATTTGATTCTTTATCTTTTAACCCCACACCTCTTGCCAAGACCCTCGCATTCACTTCTCTTACAACCCCATCTATAAATATATTGAACTACCACGGTGACATCACACATCCTTGTCTAAGGCCCACTTTTACTGGGAAATTGTCCCCCTCCCTCCTACACAATCTAACCTCAGCCTCACTATCCTCATAAAAACTCTTCACTGCTTTCAGTAACCTACCTCCTATTCCATACACCTGCAACATCTGCCACATTGCCCCCCTATCCACCCAATCATACGCCTTTTCCAAATCCATAAATGCCACAAAAACCTCTTTACCCTTATCCAAATACTGTTCACCTATATGTTTCACTGTAAACACTTGGTCTACACACCCCCTAGCTAAATTTAAAATGCTAAATGTTATTTTCCTTAAGATAATTTCAATTTTTACTATTAATTACAATCCTACTAAACACTTGTTACAATGTAGTATCACCATAATATAATGTGAACAATGAAATATCATCATATTGTAATCTGAACAATATTTAAACAAGTTTAATAGGACCCATGACCATAACACAAGATACAGATCACTTTTTGATGTACCCCGTGTCCACAGAAACCTATGTAAGAATTCTATGCACATAAAGGGCCCCAGAATATGTAACTCATTACCAGGAAATGCTAAAATAACCTTGTCTGAAAATCAATTTAAGACTTCTCAAAAACCACCTACTCACCCTAAACTAAATACAGTGGTCCCTCGGTTTTCGCCGAAAATTCGTTCCAGAATGCTGCTCAAGTGCCATTACCGAACGAATTTACTTCCTTAAGAAATAATGTCACGTAGGTTAGTCTATTTCAGACCCCCAAAAATACACTTGCAACAGCACTTACGAAAATACACTTACATAAATGTTCGAGTTTGGAGATGCACGAAAACCGAGGGACCACTGTACAGTGGTACCTCGGTTAACGATATTTTTTCATTCCAGAATGCTGTTCAAGTGCCATTACCAAACGAATTTATCTCCATTAGGAATAATGTAAAATAGACTAGTCCTTTTAGACCCCCCAAAAATACACTTTCAAAAGCATTTAAAAAAATAAACTTACATAAAAGGGTGAGTTTGGGGATCATCGTTAACCGAGGTACCACTGTACTCATACTGTAAATAGCCTTCAAAAATGCTCAAAGTTATTTTCCTATAAAATAATTTCAATTTTTACAATTATGTTACCACATAATCACCCTAAACTAAATACTCAAACTGTAAATTACTCTCAAAATGCTAAATGTTATTTTCATTAAGATAATTTAATTTTTACTATAATGTTCCATCCTACTAAACACTAGTTACAATGTCTATCATCCTTTTGTAATGAACAATGTATTATCATCATATCATAATTTGAACGATCTACCAATACAAACTCACTCAATTACTCCAATATTATGTTCATAGTCTATAAGCCATTAGATTAAGCTGCCCCTAATGCCAAGGCATGCCAGAGGCTCTCGTTGCACCTCAATTTATGATTGTAATGTAAACCCATGTACACGAGCAAAGAAATAAAATTGTATTTGTATAGTCAAACTCAATCAATTTCTCCAATATTATGTACATAGTCTATAAGCCATTAGATTAAGCTGCCCCTAATGCCATGGCATGTCAGTGGCTCTCCTTGCACTTCTATGTAAACTTCTATGTAAAATTGTGAAGAAATAAAATTTGTATTTGTATTTAAACTCAGTGAACATGGTAATAATATGGCTGTGTAGTGTAACAATATGGCTGTGTAGTGTAATAATATGGCTGTGTAGTGAAGCCCCGGGTGGGGGGCTACATACGTGTACCTACGTCTACAGGCTACCTACACTGAATTCCTACAAATAAATACTAGACACCTCTCTCCCTGCATTAAGACTACAAATATTTTAAAGTAAGTAATGAATGTACTGTGGCAGTAAAAGACAAAGAAGGGAAGTAACCCCAGAAAAGGACTTGGTACCTGAAGTCTATGGAAGGGAATTCCCCTTCCAAACAATAGTAACTCTTCCATCCTATACCCTCCTCCCGTCTTCCACATATCAACAACTCTTCAATGAAGGTAAGTGTCAAGTTATTATTGTTTAATTCTTCATGTGTCATTGTTTTCTGTGTAATTTAATGTATATTTAATGTGTAAAAAAATTTTTTGTTAATACTTTTGGGTGTCTGGAACTGATTAATTTGATTTACATTATTTCTTATGGGGGAAATGGTTTTGAAAATCGTGAATTTTGAATTTCGGCAGACTCTGGAACGGATTCATCACGATTTTCAAGGGTCCACTGTAAACATGATACATACATACACCCACAGTATAAAAATTAACATAAAAATTAGATTTATTTACCAAGTGGTTGGTGGGAGGATCGGAAGAAATACGTTTTCTCTAGTCAAACACCAGTTACTTATAAAAGAGAGGAGCTTACGACGACGTTTCGGCCCGACGTCGGGCCCAAACGTCGTCGTAAGCTCCTCTCTTTTATATGTGCGGGTTGTGTGTGTATTGTTCCAGTCACGGTATTGTGCCTTTTTTGTTATTTAACCAGTTACTTAACTGTAGAAAAATATTCCTTTCGTATGCCTTCACTCTATCTATAGCTATTCACGACCCTTGTGGGTTTAGCACTTCTTTTTTATTATGATTATAATAATAATAATAATAATAATATCATCATTCACTCTAAAAATGGTGTGTTGCATGAGAATTGGAGTGTTGCTGTTTATTTATTTTGTACTAACTTGTCAGAGCATCATTCCTTCTAAAAATTATGTTACAAGAGAATGGAAGTGTTGGTATTTATTTAGTCTACTGTACCACTGTGGAGACAACTTGTACACAATATAAAGTGTTTGTATGAACCATAACCAGACGGTTCGTCCGTTGGTTTGCTTAGTACTCTGCGTGGGTGGGGTGGCCAGGAGGGCTACCCTACATCCCACATCTGACTTTCTACAAATAAATGCTTTTCACCTCTCACCCTACATTAAGACCATTAAGACTACAAATATTTTAAGGTAAGTAATGAGTGTACTGTATATGCATTTTATCACTCTAGGGTGTTTTAAATGTCGCAATATATTATGTGTGGATGGGGTGGCCAGGAGAGCTACCATACCTACCCACTCCTGACATCTTACAATAAATACTACTCACCTTTTTCCCTACATTAAGACTACAGATATTTTGAGGTAGATAATGAGTGTACTGTGTGTGTGTTACACCCCTCGTTTATAGACCCTCTGGGTCAAATATTATCTATGTGTAACAGGCTTTTTCACTTAATATTATATTATCTCTAGCCTCATTAGTAGCTAAAATGAGGATAGAGTACTTTATAATATTATCTGGCCTTAATTTAATTAGCTGTGTATATAGATAGGATGTTTTAAGGTTTTAAACTACGTGTATAGTCATTATCTACCCGGCGGTGATTTAGTCGCTGACCCCTCTTTCCGAGGTGAAGACAGCTTTAGTTGTCAGCTATAGGACAGTTCATTCTGGCCTCTGGACAAGACAGTGCCTAGCCGTGGAGCTCATATTTAGACTCCAATCGAGAGTACGGTGAACTCCTGGGGAATTTAGAGGTCCCTTTGGACGGAGATCTCTTGTGCTGAGCGAGTGGTCGGCGAATTATCAGTATTGAAAATACTATGTGGATAGAGTTTGTGAATTTAACCGCCCTGCTGTTATTTGGACTTAGGTGTCAAAGAAAATCAGTTTGTGTTCTGTGTCACGACTAAAGATTTGTGGAGATGAGTCACTGAACAGTTCAGGCTGTAGTGTTATACAGTATAATCTATAGAGGAAGAATTACGACCCTCTTACTGTTGTTAAACCTCGAAAAGTTTAAAGGTCGTCAGGACTGATTGTGATTATTTAATCTGGAACTATTATGTTCTCAGGTATTTATCTTTTGTGAAGTGTATCAGTATTACTCATAACAATCATTTGAGTATCGTGTTTTAAATTCTATATAAGTTACCAAGTATATTAAGAAACTTAGTAAAATATTGAATAAAAACTTGAAAATATGGTGTAGAGGTTATTTCTCCCAGATACAACTTTAAAGAAGACATTACCTCATCTTTTCCTGTTGTTACTTTGTTACTTAAGGAACTCTACAGGCCTTAAACGTAACAGTGTGTATTTTACATTTTATTGTTTTTTAATGCCTAGTTCTATTGCTAACTTAATATGTTAGTGTAAATTTGTTATCTGGCATTTATATGCATTTATAAGTGGAAAAATAGTGTTCTGCTTTCCGGCGGTCTGCTTTGTGGCAGTAGCCTGGAACCTAACCTGCCATGTAAGTGGGGCCCTACTCTATTTGGTTTTATACTCTTTTTAAGATTTGTTTTATTGTTTTTTATTTAGGAAGATGGGCGAGATACAGAATGTAATAGAGCTGTATGTTGAAGTGCAGGATTGGGAAGAAGCCTTCATATGGGCAGACAAACATCCAGAGTATCGACAGCTTGTGTATGTACCATATGCAACATCCTTAGCCGAGCAGGATAAGTTCCTGGAAGCTCAGAGAGGTTAGTCACTATTTTCTCTCATCGCTTATACACTTAATTTTAATAATATTTTGTTACTGTAGCTTTTATATTACAGTAATATCTTTATTCTACATAATTATTGTTTCCTGTATTTGTCCCTTCTAATTTGTTTGAGTGAATAAGCTGAAAATTTATATGTAATTACCACAGTCTGTTCATAACCAAAAGGTCCCAGGTTTGTACCCTGGCCAGCGCAAGACATGGTCAAACTTTGTATGCCCAGTGCTACCATTCAACTACAATAAATAAGTACGTACAGTATCTGGTTCTTATTCATCTGCTCTGGGTCACATCCTGGGGATGCTCCAATGCTTAGCTTGAGTAACCTCATTAAGCCAGCAGCTTCCTTTCCCTGGTACCTATAACATCACAGTGTGTGTTATTTAGAAAATGTGATTGTCGAGTGAAATTAATCTCTTACTGGGTGTGGTGTACGTGTGTAAAAATCTTATTACAGTGTACTTAACCACTTTACTGGCTGTGCCATAGTACTACGACTTTGAGGTCACTGGCCATGCCATAGTACTACAGCGTGAGCTCAGCTCACTCAGATAGGTTGTGAGTGGTAAATTTGGGTCTATATATGAGAGAATGGGTCTATGCGTTAAGTGTGCACAATATAAAAAACAATCTGCAGCACGCAGTGCATAATGAGAAAAACAGACTGTGATTGCAGTGTATTTTTGTGTTTGGGTTTTATGGTTGTATTCTCAGTTTCTTGGTATCATTTGATAGAATGAAAGATATATTACAGAAATAGAGATGATATTGATTAGATTCAGAACTGAAAATAGCTTGTAATTGAGCTCAAAGTAGCGGAAATGTTTGATTTTTGCTAATATTCAAAAGTAAACAACCACGTCACTCATTCAGTACACGTCCAACTGGTGGGTCTAATATTCATTCACGAATGCTGATATTATTTATACAATTATTATAATATTGCATAACAGTAAATCTTCTATTTTTTGTGTGAATAAAAAATATAAATGGAATTCATGTGTAAAGCCTGGGAATGTAACTAATGAACAGGAAATGTTATTTAAGTGTCAGGAATGCCTTTGTTTATTGTAGACCCTATTTTGAAAAAAGAATATTTGGAATTTTGTGTGAAATTGGAAAAATTGCCAATTCCTAATCAATTGGGTAGTTGAAATAGTTGATTGGGCATTTCTTATGCTCAATCAATAGAATAGAAGGGATATTAACAAAATTGTTAAGAATTTGGTTGACTGGAACAATGTAATTGGTCTAAATTAGGACTCAAAGTGGACAAAATCGCTGATGTGTAAATATCACTGACATAGCAAAATTTGCGTAAGCATAATTTTATCAATTTTCCATCAGTTTTCGTATTTTTGTTTTATTACATTCACAAAAAGATATTTTCGATGACCATAAAAAAAATATTTTTTTTTTTAATTCTTGGACAGTGTGAACAAATTTCAGATCAGGGGTCTGGACAGTGAAAGGGTTAAATTTCTCACAATCCTCCATTTTAGGTCTTTAACCCCTAAGGTATCCGCCATATAATAATAATATAAGAATGTAGTGTTAGAGTGTTTAGCAGAAGTTTATGGTTACAGGAAAGTGGGTGTGGGTGGGATGAAGAACGATTGGTGGAATGATGATGTAAAGAGAATAGTAAGGGAAAAAAAGTTAGCATATGAGAGGTTTTTACAAAGTAGAAGTGATGCAAGAAGGGAGAAGTATATGGAGAGAAAAAGAGAAGAGGTTTAGAGAGTGGTGAAGCAATGTAAAAAGAGATCAAATGAGTAGGTGAGATGTTATCAACAAATTTTGTTGAAAATAAGAAAAATTTTGGAGTGAGATTAATAAGTTGAGGAAGCCCAGGGAACAAATATATTTGACAGTTAAAAATAGGAGAGGAGAGTTAATAAATGGAGAGTTAGAGGTATCGGGAAGATGGAGGGAATATATTAAGGAATTGTTAAATGTTGAAGATAGAGAATCTGTGATTTTGTGTATAGGGCAAGGAGGAATAACATCTTATAGGAGTGAGGAAGAGCCAGTTGTGACTGTAGGGGAAGTTCGTGAGGCAATGGGTAGAATGAAAGGGGGTAAGGCAGCTGGTATTGATGGGATAAAAAGAGGTGGGGATATAGTTTTGGAGTGGTTGGTGCTTTTATTTAATAATTGTAAGGAAGAGGGTAAAGTACCTAGGGATACGCAGAGAGTGTGAATTGTTTCTTTGTATAGAGGCAAAGGGGACAAAAGAGAGTGCAAAAATTATAGGGGAATAAGTCTGTTGAGTATACCTGGTAAAGTGTATGGTAGAGTTATTATTTAAAGAATTAAGAGTAAGACGAAGAGTAGGATAGCAGATGAACAAGGAGGCTTTAGGAAAGATAATATTTTTTTTTTTTATTAACACATCGGCCGATTCCCACCAAGGCAGGGTGGCCCGAAAAAGAAAAACTTTCATCATCATTCACTCCATCACTGTCTTGCCAGAGGGGTGCTTTACACTATAGTTATAAAACTTCAATATTAACACCCCTCCTTCAGAGTGCAGACACTGTACTTCCCATCTCCAGGACTCAAGTCCGGCCTGCTGGTTTCCCTGAATCCCTTCATAAATGTTACTTTGCTCACACTCCAACAGCACGTCAAGTATTAAAAACCATTTGTCTCCATTCACTCCTATCAAATATGCTCACACATGCTTGCTGGAAGTTCAAGCTCCTCGCACACAAAACTTCCTTTACCCCCTCCCTCCAACCTTTCCTAGGCTGACCCCTACCCCGCCTTCCCTCCACTACAGATTTATACACTCTCGAAGTCATTCTGTCTCGTTCCATTCTCTCTACATGTCCGAACCACCTCAACAACCCCTCCTCAGCTCTCTGGATAATAGTTTTGGTAATCCCGCACCTCCTAATTTCCAAACTCCGAATTCTCTGCATTATATTCACACCACACATTGACTTCAGACATGACATATCCACTGCCTCCAGCCTTCTCCTCGTTGCAACATTCATCACCCATGCTTCACACCCATATAAGAGTGTTGGTATAACTATACTCTCATACATTCTCCTCTTTACTTCCATGGACAAAGTTCTTTGTCTCCACAGACTCCGAAGTGCTCCACTCACCCTTTTCCCCTCATCAATTCTATGATTCACCTCATCCTTCATAGACCCATCTGCTGACATGTCCACTCCCAAATATCTGAATACATTCACCTCCTCCATACTCTCTCCCTCCAATCTGATATCCAGTCTTTCATCACCTAATCTTTTTGTTATCCTCATCACCTTACTCTTTCCTATATTCACTTTCAATTTTCTTCTTTTACACACCCTACCAAATTCATCCACCAACCTCTGCAACTTCTCTTCAGAATCTCCCAAAAGCACAGTGTCATCAGCAAAAAGCAACTGTGACAACTCCCACTTTGTATTTGATTCTTTATCTTTTAACCTCACACCTCTTGCCAAGACCCTCGCATTCATTTCTCTTACAACCCCATCTATAAATATATTGAACAACAACAGTGACATCACACATCCTTGTCTAAGGCCCACTTTTACTGGGAAATAGTCCCCCTCCCTCCTACACACACTAACCTAAGCCTCACTATCCTCATAAAAACTCTTCACTGCTTTCAGTAACCTACCTCCTATTCCATACATCTGCCACATTGCCCCCCTATCTACCCTATCATACGCCTTTTCCAAATCCATAAATGCCACAAAAACCTCTTTACCCTTATTCAAATACTGTTCACCTATATGTTTCACTGTTAACACTTGGTCTACACACCCCCTACCTTTCCTAAAGCCCACTTGTTCATCTGCTATCATGCTTTCTGTCTTACTCTTAATTCTTTCAATAATAACTCTACCATACACTTTACCAGGTACACTCAACAGACTATTCCCCTATAATTTTTGCACTCTCTTTTGTCCCCTTTGCCTTTATACAAAGGAACAATACACGCTCTCTGCCAATCCCTTGGTACCTTACCCTCTTGACTCACGAAATCGTAATGACACGATTGCAAACAAACCATACCACGGGTGGGGTTCGAACCCGCGGTCACAGAGTCTCAAAACTCCAGACTGCGGGTTCGAACCCCACCCGTGGTATGGTTTACCTTACCCTCTTCCATACATTTATTAAATAATAGCACCAACCTCTCCAAAACTATATCCCCACCTGCTTTTAACATTTCTATCTTTATCCCATCAATCCCAGCTGCCTTACCCCCTTTCATTCTACCCACTGCCTCACGAACTTCCCCCACACTCACAACTGGCTCTTCCACACTCCTACAAGATGTTATTCCTCCTTGCCCTATACACGAAATCCCAGCTTCCCTATCTTCATCAACATTTAACAACTCCTCAAAATATTCCCTCCATCTTCCCGATACCTCTAACTCTCCATTTAATAACTCTCCTCTCCAATTTTTAACTGTCAAATCCATTTGTTCCCTAGGCTTCCTCAACTTATTAATCTCACTCCAAAACTTTTTCTTATTTTCAACAAAATTTGTTATAACATCTCACCCACTCTCATTTGCTCTCTTTTTACATTGCTTCATCACTCTCTTAACCTCTCTTTTTCTCTCCATATACTCTTCCCTCCTTGCATCACTTCTACTTTGTAAAAACCTCTCATATGCTAACTTTTTCTCCCTTACTACTCTCTTTATATCATCATTCCACTAATCGCTCTACTTCACTCCTGCACCCACTCGCCTGTAACCACAAACTTCTGCTGAACACTCTAACACTACATTTTTAAATCTACCCCATACATCTTCGACCCCATTGCCTACACTCTCACTAGCCCATCTATCCTCCAATAGTTGTTTATATCTTACCCTAACTGCTTCCTCTTTTAGTTTATAAACCTTAACCTCTCTCTTACTTACTGCTTCTATTTTCCTTGTATCTCATCTACCTTTTACTCCTACTGTAGCTATAACTAAAAAGTGATCTGATATATCTGTGGTCCCTCTATAAACATGTACATCCTGAAGTCTACTCAACAGTCTTTTATCTACCAATACATAGTCCAACAAACTACTGTCATTATGCCCTACATCATATCTTGTATACTTATTTATCCTCTTTTTCTTAAAATATGTATTACCTATAACTAAACCCCTTTCTATACAAAGTTCAATCAAAGGGCTCCCATTATCATTTACACCTGGCACCCCAAACTTACCTACCACACCCTCTCTACATGTTTCTCCTACTTTAGCATTTAGGTCCCCTACCACAATTACTCTCTCACTTGGTTCAAAAGTTCCTATACATTCGCTTAACATCTCCCAAAATATCTCTCTCTCCTCTACACTCCTCTCTTCTCCAGGTGCATACACGCTTATTATGACCCACTTTTCGCATCCGACCCTTATTTTAATCCACATAATTCTTGAATTTACACATTTATATTCCCTCTTCTCCTTCCATATCTGATCCTTCAACATTATTGGTACCCCTTCTTTAGCTCTAACTCTCTCAGATACTCCTGACTTAATCCCATTTATTTCTCCTCACTGAAACTCGCCTACTCCCTTCAGCTTTGTTTCGCTTAGGGCCAGGACATCCAACTTCTTTTCATTCATAACATCAGCAATCATCTCTTTCTTATCATCCGCACTACATCTACGCACATTCAAACAACCCAGTTTTATAAAGTTTTTCTTCTTCTCTTTTTTAGTAAATGTGTACAGGAGAAGGGGTTACTAGCCCATTGCTCCCGGCATTTTAGTCGCCTCATACGACACGCATGGCTTACGGAGGAAAGATTCTTTTCCACTTCCCCATGAACAATAGAGAAAATAAAAAGAACAAGAGCTA
The DNA here is from genome assembly GCA_009830355.1 of Cherax destructor. NCBI lineage: Eukaryota > Metazoa > Arthropoda > Malacostraca > Decapoda > Parastacidae > Cherax > Cherax destructor. Next base: position 13,625 of record WNWK01040669.1, read on the forward strand.
TTAAGAAAAAGAAGAAAAACCTAGATGTGTGTATGTATATACAGTGGTACCTCGGTTAACGATGGTCCCCAAACTCGCCCTTTTATGTAAGTTTATTTTTTTAAATGCTTTTGTAAGTGTATTTTTGGGGGTCTAAAAGGACTAGTCTATTTTACATTATTCCTTATGGGGATAAATTCGTTTGGTAATGGCACTTGAACAGCATTCTGGAATGAAAAAATATCGTTAACCGAGGTACCACTGTATATGCATGTGCATGCCTGTGTAGTGTGACCTAAAGTGTAAGTAGAAGTAGCTAGATATACCTGTTATCCAGCGTGTTTATGAGACAGAAAAAAGACACCAGCAATCCTACCATCATGTAAAACAGTTTCAGGTTTCTGTTTCGCAGTCACCTGGCAGGACGGTAGTACCTCCCTGGGTGGTTGCTGTTTACCAACCTACTACCTATACTAATAATAATAATAATAATAATAATAATAATAATAATATTTTTATTTCATTGCAAGTTTACATCAAGATTTTGTAATTACAATCATGAACTGAAGTGCAAAGAGAGCCACTATCATGCCATGGCATTATGGGCAGACTAAATCTAATGGCTTATAGACTACTTAAACTAGAGAAATTGATTAAATTTGTTTTAGTTAAACATTAGCTTATAACAGTTAATAAATTTACTCAAATTACAATCTGAAGATATTTCATTGTGACAAGTGTTTTGTAGGATGATTACATCAATAGTAAATATTGAAATTATAGGAAAAATAACGCTGAGCATTGTTGAAAGTAGTTTACAGTATGAGTATTTAATTTAGGGTGAGTAGGTGGTTTTTGAGAAGTCTTAAATTGATGTTCAGGCCATGTTATTTTAGCATATACTGGTAATGAATTCCAGATTTTGGGGCCCTTTATGTGCATAGAATTTTTACACAGGGTGATATGGACACGGGGTATATCAAAAAGTGATCTGTGTCTTGTGTTATGGTCATGGGTCCTGTTAAAGTTGGTGAGGAGAATTTTGAGCAGAGGGTTTATATTAGTGTGTAGAGTTCTATGTATGTAGCAGGCACAAGAATAAGTGTGAATGTTCTTTACGGTGAGTAGTTTTAGACTTTTGAATATTGGTGGAGTATGCTGTCTAGAGTGGGAATTTATCATTCTGACTGCAGCCTTTTGCTGGGTTATGAGCGGTCTAAGGTGATTTAATGTTGTTAATCCCCATGCACAAATTCCATAGGTGAGATAAGGGAAGTTTTTCCAGATACGAGCAGTCGATCGGTCGATTTTTTGCTTCCACAGGCAAGCGAAATTTCCAGATGCGAGCAGGCCTCAAGGGAGGTTCCTTGACGCTGGTGAGGGGCTCTTGCTCTTGATCTAGGGAATTGGATCTCATTTGTTTGTTAGACTGTCTTATTGAAACTTGGGCAATGTATGATGTAAAGATGTTTCTTAATGTTTCTTAATGTACACCAAAATTGAAAGAAATCTGACTGTAAATAACGGAGTTCACTTCTGAGCATTAGCTGGCCCTTAGCGGTATATTTTCGTATGTTTTTTATGGTTATATTCTCGTTTTTTGGTCTCAATTGATAGAATAGAAGATATATTACAGAAATAGATATGATTTTGATTGCTTTCACAACGAAACGTACCTTAAAATTGAGCTCAAAGTAGCTGAAATGTTTGATTTTTGTCGATGTTCAAGAGTAAACAAATGACGTCACTGTCCAATACCTGTCCGAGTGGCCATTCCAATATGCAGTCACGAATGGGTTGACATTATTACAATAATGCAGTAGTCTGCATAACAGTAAATCTTCTATTTTTTGTGTGAATAAAAATTCCAAATGGTAAGCAAGAGTATTATTATAAGAATACATACATAATAATAATAGGTAATAATAATAATAATTAGGTAGTAGGTTGGTAGACAGCAACCACCCAGGGAGGTACTACCATACTGCCAAGTGAGTGTAAAACGAAAGCCTGTATTTGTTTTACATGGTAGGATTGCTGGTGTCTTTTTTCTGTCTCATAAACATGCAAGATTTCAGGTATGTCTTGTTACTTCTACTTACACTTAGGTCACACTACACATTCATGTACAAGCATATGTATATACACACACCCCTCTGGGTTTTCTTCTATTTTCTTACTAGTTCTTGTTCTTATTTCCTCTTATCTCCATGGGGAAGTGGAACAGAATTCTTCCTCCGTAAGCCATGCGTGTCGTAAGAGGCGACTAACATGCTGGGAGCAAGGGGCTAGTAACCCCTTCTCCTGTATATATTACTAAATGTAAAATGGGAAACTTTCGTTTTTCATTTTGGGCCACCCCACTTCGGTGGGAAACGTCCGACATGTTGAAAGAAAGAAAGAAGTAGGTTGGTAGACAGCAACCACCCAGGGAGGTACTACTGTACTGCCAAGTGAGTGTAAAACGAAAGCCTGTATTTGTTTTACATGGTAGGATTGCTGGTGTCTTTTTTCTGTCTCATAAACATGCAAGATTTCAGGTACGTCTTGCTACTTCTACTTACACTTAGGTCATGCTACACATACATGTATACGTTTATGTATACACACTCATCTGAGTTTTCTTTGATTTTATCTTAACCCTTTGGGGGTCGACAGGCCTTCTCAGGAAAGTGTTCCTGGGGTCGAAATTTTTTTGGAAAAAAAAAAATAATTTTTTCTAATGAAATGATAGAGAATCTTTTTCCGATCATAACGCCACAAAAATTATGAAATTTAATCGAAAACTAACGGAATTATGCTTTCGCGAAGTTAGCGGTAGCCATGACACTTACGCATCAGCGATTTTGCCCACTTCGAGCCCTATTTTCGACAAATTCCAATGTTTCAGTCTCCTAAAATTATAGCTATTTCGCTAGAACGCCATTTCTTCTACCGATTGAGTATAAGAAACCACCTATTTACCAATTTCATCTACCCAAAATAGTGGTCAGAAAATGGCAATTTTCCAATTTCACACAAATTTCAAACGATGCCAATTTCAAAATAGGGTCCAGAGTAAACAAGGCAGACATTCCTGGCACTAAAATAACATGTTCTCTGTTCATTAGTCACATCTCCAGGCCCCTGTTCCATTACTTTTGCTTTTCATTTTGAATTTTTATTCTCACAAAAAATAGAAGATTTACTGTTATGTATACAACTGCATCATTGTAAAAATGGTATAAATAATATCAGAGCACTTGTGCATGA
>WNWK01040670.1:0-16855 GCA_009830355.1 Cherax destructor
TTAAATCACCTTAGACCACGCATAACACAACAAAAGGCCATAGTCAGAATGATAACAAATTCCCACTCTAGACAGCATACTCCACCAATATTCAAAAGTCTCAAACTACTCACCGTAAAGAACATTCATACTTACTCTTGTGCCTACTACATATATAAAACTTTACACTCTAATATAAACCCTCCACTCAAAATTCTCTCACCAACTTTAATAGGACCCATGACCACAACACAAGACACAGATCACTTTTGATATACCCATGTTCATATCAACCTATGTAAAAATTCTATGCACATAAAGGGCCCCAGAATCTGGAATTCACTACCAGTAAATATTAAGATAATCTTGTCTGAAAATCAATTTAAGACTCAACTCAAAAACCACCTACTCACCCAAAACTAAATGATCATACTATAAACTACTCTGAAAAATGCTCATTATTACTTTCCTATACGATAATCTCAATTTTTAATAATATGTTACTATTATGTTACCCCCTACTCAATCAAAACTAAATACTCATATTATAAGTTAATGTCAAAAATGCTCAATGTTATTTTCCTTAAGATAATCTCAATTCCATATTACCATTACTGTAACAATCTAATATCATTATATAATAATTTAAACAGTAAAATTTCATCATATTGTAATTTTGAAAACAATTTTTAACTAGAATAAACTCAATAAATTTCTCTAATATTAAGTACATAGTCTTTAAGTTACTAGCATAAGCTGCCCCTAATGCCATGGCATGTCAATGGCTCTCCTTGCACTCAATTTACATTGTAACTACCAATACCTATGTAATCTGCAATCTGCAACGAAATAAAATTTACTTTTTACTTTAAAAAAAAAAATAGGTTAAGGAAGCAGTATTGTTAGACTAAGTACGTAAATGCTATTATATTATACTATTTCCCTACAATATATTGGGGCACCAAACATTCGCTAGGCTCTTGATCCCCTAACCCTTGCGAATGTTGAGGGAGACCTGTATACGTTTACTACCCCAGTGCCCCGAATATTTAAAAAAAAAAAATCATTTTTTTTTTATTGAAATAAAGAGCACATTTTTCTAAGTGTTATAGGATAAAAAAAAAATTTAGGCTCAGTACTTACCGATATATGAGGCCAAGAAATTGGCACTGAATGCTCACCTGACGGCAACATCGAGTCCTACTGCTTGCAGAAGTGTTGCTGATATACCTTTTTTTCTCGTTTTTATATTATTTTATATAATTTTTATGTTCTGATAATTACAATTTATAGTAGTTCTTTGTTCTAACACTAATATTAGGTACTGAAATTGTACTCAAATTGTCACAAACACACTGAGAGGTGGACATTTACACCTGCCTTGGTCATTTACTATTGTCTAGGAATATATACAAAGTATTTATAGGTCCCAGCAATGTTTCAGAATACGTGGGAGTATATAATAATAATAATAATAATAATAATAGGAATAATAATATGGATAATGAAAATAAGAATAATAAGTTCCCTTGAAGCATGATGTAAGACAAGTCAATCCACTGCTGACAGTGATAAGATAAGTGGTGACATTTGATGAGCGTTCGCGAGGGTGCAGTGATAAGATAAGGGGTGACATTTGATGAGCATCCCTTTCTGTTTTCACTGTTACACAAACATATCTGTCTGTCAAGCTCTCTGTCTATCTGTCTGTTCGTCTAGCATCCAGCTCTCCCATCTCAGAGAGGTCCACTCCTGAACCAACACGTCTGGTTCCTGAGCAAGTGTAAATACGTATTTGCCAGTCATGTCTACACATTATATCTACAAGCACTTTGTCTGGATTTTTTGGGTTATTCTAGGAAATTTACACTATGTATAATTGTATTTGTGTACCTGTGAGACAGAGATAGACAGAGTCAGATAGACAAAGATAGACAGGCATAGGTTATAAGACATTTTGAAAGGATGTTGCACACAAGTTATTATCAAGGTTTTTGATATTTCCTCGAACACTTATGGCCATATCCACCTCAGAGCCACTAAACTCGAGGTCAACATCACTTTCCACTTAAAATGGGAGAGTTAATACTACATGACATCAGTGAATCCCATGTGTTTGCCGCTCTGTTTGCTCTAGCTGGCGCTCAGTTGAACTGTTCCTCCCACAAGGTACTAAATGGTCCCAGATTTTTTTAATACAGCTCACACCAAGGGCTAAGACCCATTCTATTCTGACCAGGCATCTCATGCCAATCGTGCCAAATTTGGAGGCAGGAAAAATAAAACGTAAATATACGTTTGGGGCAGTAGCGGTACTAACGTATATATACGTTTGGACCGTTTACGGGTTAAGGGAAAAAATTTGTTTGGTAACGGCACTCAAACAGCATTCTGGAACGAATTATTGACGAAATCTGGGGGTCCACTGTATCTAGCAGCCATCAGTCATCAAACTGATTGTCAGGTTTCCCTGATATCTTTTCTCTCGATTTTGCTGAAATTGTTCACTGTGGGGTTCTTTTTCATAGTTCTTATACATATTGAAGCAAAACTAAGTTCAAATTTGAATTCTGTATCCAAAATTAATTAGAAATACAGTGGTACCCCGGTTTACGATGGTCTCCAAACTCGCCCTTTTATGTAAGTTTATTTTTTTAAATGCATTTGTAAGTGTATTTTTGGGGGTCTAAAAGGACTAGTCTATTTTATATTATTCCTTATGGGGATAAATTTGTTTGTTAATGGCACTTGAACAGCATTCTGGAACGAAAAAATATCATAAACCGGGGTACCACTGTACATGTTTTAAACATAAACTAAAACCATCATTATCCAGTGAATTATTGACTGGCTTATACTGTAAACACCTCTTGATTCCATGTCATATGTTGTTAAGGTATGATGTGTGTAATATTTCATGAAGTATTAAACCTTTGTAGGTTGTTCAGTTCTCCATGGGGAAGTGGAACAGAATTCTTCCTCCATAAGCCTTGCGTGTCATAAGAGGCGACTAAAATGCCGGGAGCAAGGGGCTAGTAACCCCTTCTCCTGTATATATTACTAAATGTAAAAGGAGAAATTTCGTTTTTTTTTTTTTTTTTTTTTTTTTTTTTTTTTGGGCCACCCTGCCCCGGTGGGATACGGCCGGTGTGTTGAAAGAAAGAAGAAAGATCGTTCAATGTAAGGAATGGTGAAGGTTTAGTTGTCTTTCATGTAGTAAGCTGTACTTTTTCAGATGAATGGTGGGCTAGTGAAGAGGGTGGAGATTGGAGTCGAAGGGAAACGTTAGACCTTCTCTTCACAGTCAGAGAGTTCTGGCCAGGTCATCCAAATGTGGACTGGGAAATGGTAAGTATTTGTAAATTATATAATCATGTTTGAATATTCTTATTGTAGCAAATATATGCATTATTTCTACCTTAATTCTTTTATTGGTATTTTCCTTGATTCTATTTTCTTTATTTTTTTTTATCTGTATTTTCCAAGGTAGTCTTTGTTCTGTACACATTTCTGTTTGTGAGTGCTAGTAAATAGTTTTGTACACAAATAACCCACATATACAAGAGAGGAGCTTAAGACAATGTTTCGGTCCAACTTCGACCATTTACAAAGTCACACTAACAAAAAGTAGAGGAGGAGGGAGTATACAGTCATCCCTTGGTTTTCGATTTTAATCCGTTCCAGATGGATCGGCTAAAACCAAAATCGGCTAAAACCAAAACTATTTTCCTCATAAGAAATAATGGAAATTCAATTAATCCATTCCAGAAACCCAGAAGTTTGGAAAAAAAAAAAATTGGGGGAGGCCTTAAAGATAGATTTACATGCACAAATGAATGAACTCTATGTGGCACTTAACTTTATTGAAGACTGATGTTGCTGGATGGAAGAGAGGGAGGAGGGGAGAGGGAAGAGACCCTATTTTTTGGAAAAGGAATCCCCCTCCATAAGGACTCTAGGTACCAAGTCCTCATCTGGGGTCACTTCCCTTCTTTGTCTTTTAATCCCACTAGGACCAGCTTGAGAGTCACTGCACACCTGTGGCACTAAATATCTGTCCAGAGAGCTTTGTGTCTGGCGTCTCTGCATGCATGCTACACTCCCTGCATACATGCTACACTCCCTGCATGCATGTTACACTCCCTGCATACATGCTACACTCCCTGCATGCATGTTACACTCCCTGCATGCATGCTACACTCCCTGCATACATGCTACACTCCCTGCATACATGCTACACTCCCTGTATGCATGCTACACTCCCTGCATACATGTTACACTCCCTGCATACATGCTACAGTCCCTGCATACATGTTACACTCCCTGCATACATGCTACACTCCCTGCATACATGCTACACTCCCTGCATACATGCTACATTCCCTGCATATATACTACACTCCCTGTATGCATGCTACACTCCCTGCATACATGTTACACTCCCTGCATGCATGCTACACTCCCTGCGTACATGCTACACTCCTGCATACATGCTACACTCCCTGTATGCATGCTACACTCCCTGCATACATGTTACACTCCTGCATACATGCTACAGTCCCTGCATACATGTTACACTCCCTGCATACATGCTACACTCCCTGCATACATGCTACATTCCCTGCATATATACTACACTCCCTGTATGCATGCTACACTCCCTGCATACATGTTACACTCCCTGCATGCATGCTACACTCCCTGCGTACATGCTACACTCCCTGCATACATGCTACACTCCCTGTATGCATGCTACACTCCCTGCATACATGTTACACTCCCTGCATACATGCTACAGTCCCTGCATACATGTTACACTCCCTGCATACATGCTACACTCCCTGCATACATGCTACACTCCCTGCATACATGCTACATTCCCTGCATATATACTACACTCCCTGTATGCATGCTACACTCCCTGCATACATGCTACACTCCCTGCATGAATGCATGCTGCACTCTTAAATTCCATCGTGTTTATCACTTTCTTTACCAAAGGACTGGCACTAGGAGCTTTCTTTGGTCCCATGGTAGCTTATTTAGTAGTCACACACAATAATCAAGGGTCAAAAACAACGAATTGTTAATAAATGTTTTATATGAACTCCTGGGGTGATGTTCACTCAAGCATAAACAATGCTAGACTGCGTGACAATGTGTGTGGGTGGCGGTCTACGGCCTTTGATGTGCGCGGCACTGGTGAACAGGTTCCGTACCATCGGCGAAAACTTAGACAATCGGCAAAAACTGAGACAATTTTTCCACGAAAAGAATGAGCGAAAACCAAAATCGGCGAAAACTGGGACAATCGAAAACCAAGGGATGACGGTACAGTGGACCCCCGAGTATCGGCCGTAATCCGTTGCAGGAGCTAGGCCTCAACTCGAACTGGCCGAAAGTCGAACTAATATTTCCCATAAGAAATAATGTAAATACAATTAATCCGTTTCCACCCATACAGAAAACAATGAGAAATAGATAAAAAGCACTAGTTTTAATGGATAAATGAACATTTGAATCAGTTTTACCTTTATTGAAGACTCTTGTTGGCGTATGAGAGAGGCAGGAGAGTTTGTTTGGAGGCAGGACAAGATAGCCCTTCAATACGACACTATTATAAACTCTACGGCTTATTTATCTATCAAAATTCATCTAATATGACATAATAAACAATATTAATAACATAGAAACGTGATATATACTCTAGAATGAATAAAATATGTCATTATGTATGAAGGAACTGGCAGTAGTGTTATTGTTGTTGGGTTTATAAGGCCCACTGACCATAAGCCGTACATATACTGCTGGTGGTGGAGGCAGCAGGCCACTACCACTAATTCATACTGAAACAATGTACGTAATTTATAAATAAGAAATATTTACACTTTAATTTATAAATAAGAAATATTTACACTTTAATTTATAAATAAGAAATATTTATACTTGCACTAGGTAGTAGGTTGGTTGACAGCATCCGCCCAGGGAGGTACTACCCTCCTGCCAAGTGAGTGTAAAACGAAAGCCTGTAATTGTTTTACATGATGGTAGGATTGCTGGTGTCTTTTTTCTGTCTCATAAACATGCAAGATTTCAGGTATGTCTTGTTACTTCTACTTACACTTAAGTCACACTACACATTCATGTACAAGCATATATATATACACAACCCTCTGGGTTTTCTTCTATTTTCTTACTACTAGTTCTTGTTCTTATTTCCTCTTATCTCCATGGGGAAGTGGAACAGAATTCTTCCTCTGTAAGCCATGCGTGTCACAAGAGACGACTAAAATGCCGGGAGCAAGGGGCTAGTACAGTCATCCCTTGGTTTTCAATTTTAATCCATTCCAGATGGATCAGCTAAAACCAAAATCGGCTAAAACCAAAACTATTTTCCCCATAAGAAATAATGGAAATTCAATTAATCCGTTGCAGAAACCCAGAAGTTTGGAAAAAAAAAATTGGGGGGGCCTTAAAGATAGATTTACATGCACAAATGAATGAACTCTTTGTGGCACTTACCTTTATTGGAGACTGATGTTGCTGGATGGAAGAGAGGGAGGAGGGGAGAGGGAAGAGAGGCTATTGTTTGGAAGGGGAATCCCCTTACATAAGGAATTTAGGTACCAAGTCCTTATCCGGGGTCACTTCCCTGCATGCCTGCTACACTCCCTCCCTGTCTGCTACACTCCATGCATACCTGCTACACTCCCTGCATACCTGCTACACTCCTTGCATACCTGCTACACTCCCTGCATACCTGCTACACTCCCTACATACCTGCTACACTCCCTGCATACCTGCTACACTCCTTGCATACCTGCTACACTCCCTGCATACCTGCTACACTCCTTGCATACCTGCTACACTCCCTGCATACCTGCTACACTCCCTGCATACCTGCTACACTCCCTGCATACCTGCTACATTCCTTGCATGCCTGCTACACTCCCTGCATACCTGCTACACTCCCTGCATGCATGCTACACTCCCTGCATACCTGCTACACTCCTTGCATACCTGCTACACTCCCTGCATACCTGCTACACTCTTAAATTCTATCGTGTTTCTCACTTTCTTTACCAAAGGACTGGCACTAGGAGCTTTCTTTGGGCCCATGGTATCTTATTTAGTAGTCACACAAAATAATCAAGGGCCAAAAACAGTGAATTGTTAATAAATGTTTTGTATGAACTCCTGGGATGATGTTCACTCAAGCATAAACAATGCTACACTGCGTGACAATGTGCGTGGGTGGCGGTCTAGCGGGCTTTGTATGTGCGGGGCACTGGTGGACAAGTTCCGTACCATTGGTGAAAACTGAGACAATCGGTGAAAACTGAGACAATTTTTCCACGAAAAAAGTGAGTGAAAACCAAAATCGGTGAAAACTGAGACAATTGAAAACCAAGGGATGACTGTAACCCCTTCTCCTGTTTATATTACTAAATGTAAAAGGAGAAACTTTCGTTTTTCCTTTTGGGCCACCCTGCCTCGGTGGGAAACGGCCGACGTGTTAAATGAAGAAGAAGATTTATACTTGCCTTGCAAGAGATGGTGGCAGGGGGCAGCATTGGTCTCAGTGCCCCTATATTACTACCTCAAGCAACAATGAAGTTAAGTTTCGTGTCATTTTTCTATCGCTTAACTTACTTGCTACACTGTTAATGCTACACTTTATTGCTGGCTGGTGCTATAGCCTTTATCGACTCATGCTGCTTTAGTATCGTACATATCGTAGAATCAGTGAATCACTGAAGAAGACACATTCTCCCCTCTCTCTTCCTCCTCCACTTTGGTACTTTGCTACAATTTCTTTCTTCAATTCTATCGTGTTTGTCATTTTCTTTACCAAAGGGCTTCCACTATGAAGTTTCTTTGGGCCCATGGTGGCTAATTTCACAGGTACAATTAATAAACAAGCATTAAACACAATGAATTTATTTTGAAATGTAATGTTCACTCAATGGTAAACAAAGCTAGACTGGCTCACGACGCCTGCATGGGGAGGCACGCAAGCGCGGATAGGTGGACAGGTCTGGTACGCAGGCCGAAATTCAGGGAAACGGCCGATAGTCGGGGGAAAATTGGGCCGAAAAAAGCGACCGAAACTCGAGACGGCCGATACTCAGACCAGCCGATAGTCTCGGGTCTACTGTATATAGGCCAGCAGACGGACGGGACAAGAGAGGTACAGTGGACCCCGGAAAACATAATTAATCCGTTCCAGAGGGTTTAATGTAAACTGAAAATAATGTAATCCGAATCTATTTTCCCCATAAGAAATAATGGAAACTCAAATAATCCATTCCAGACACCCAAAAGTATAAAAATAAATATTTTTTTACACATTAACTTGCACAGTACATGTATATATAAATTACAACTAATACATACAACAGTGTATTAACTTCACACTTACCTTTATTGAAGAGTTGTTGATGTGTGGAAGATGGAAGGAGTAGTATGCTAGTGTTTGGAAGGGGAATCCCCTTCCATTAACACTGCAGGTACCTAGTTCTTTTCTGGGGTTACTGGCCTTTTTCTTTTAATGCCACTAGGACCAGGTTGAGAGTCACTGGACCCCTCTCTAACCAAAAATCTGTCCAGGGAGCTCTGTGTCTGGCGTTTCTTTAAAACTTCCCTGAAATGGGACACCACATTGTCATTGTACATGTTGCCAGCATGGCCTGCAACAGCTTTGTTAGGGTGATATTCATCCATAAATCTTTGTACATTAGTCCATTGGGCACAAATCTCCTTAATTTTTGAAGAAGGCAACTTCTTCCATCTCTCTTCCTCATCCTCCTCCTCTGAACCATTTTCCTGAACTGTGGTCTATTGTTGCTGTTGCTGGTAAAGCTCTTGCAGATCTTCAGTGGTTATCTCTTCATTGTCCTCCTCCACCAACTCTTCCACATCCTCGGTACAAACATCCAACCCCATGGACTTGCCCAGTTCCACAATTTCTTCCACAACAGGCTCAGGCTCAGGGTTCTGAGGCTCATCCCCAAAACCTTCAAAATCCCTCTCTGGGACACAGTCTGGCCACAATTTTCTCCAGGCAGAGTTCAAAGTCCTGGTAGTCACTCCCTCCCAAGCCTTACCTATAAGGTTTACACAATGCAGGATATTGAAATGATCTTTCCAAAAATCTTTTAGGGTCATATTAATGTCTGAGGACACTTCAAAGCACTTTTGAAACATTGCTTTGGTGTAGAGTTTTTTAAAGTTTGAAATGACCTGCTGGTCCATGGGCTGGAGGAGAGTAGTGGTATTAGGGGGGCAAGAACTTCACTGTGATGAACTTCAATTCATCCACAACTTGCTCTTCCATGTCTCTAGGATGACAAGGAGCATTGTCCATTATCAGGAGGCACTTGAGGCCCAAATTATTTTCCTCAAGATATTTCTTCACACTGGGGCCAAACACTTCATGGAACCAATCTAGGAAAATGTCCCTAGTGACCTATGCCTTATTGTTAGACTTCCACATCACACACAAATTAGCCTTGGCGACACTGCATCTCTTAAACGCTAGGGGATTTTCAGAGTGATACACCACTAAAGGCTTCACTTTAAAATCCCCTCTAGCATTACTACACAACATAAGAGTTAGCCTGTCTTTCATAGGCTTGTGTCCTGGCAATGCCTTTTCCTCCTGTGTAATGAAGGTCCTGTTTGGCATTTTCTACCAAAACAGGCCTGTTTCGTCACAATTAAACACTTGTTCAGGTTTAAATCCTTCAACCTTTACATAGCTTTGAAATTCATTTACATATTTTTCAGCCGCACTTTTGTCATAACTGGCTGCCTCACCATGTCTTATCACACTATGTATGCCACTACGCTTCTTAAATGTCAAACCAGCCTTTGTTGGCTTTAAATTCGCTCACTTCAGCACTGGTTGCAGGCATTTTCTTGACGAGATCATCATGCAACTGCCTTGCTTTTTTCAGATATTATTGCCTGCGTAACACTATCTCCTGCTAATTGTTTCTCGTTGATCCACAGCAACAACAAATTTTCCACATCTTCCAGCACTTGCAATCTCTGTTTTGTGATCATATTTGCACCTTTCGCAACAACAGCGTTCTTGATTTCATTTGCCTTGGCCAGAATGGTAACGATGGTTGAATAGGGTTTGCCATAGAGCCTGGCCAGCTTAGCAACACTCACTCCACTTTCATATTTTGCAATGATCTCCTTCTTCAGTTCCACTGTATTTCTCACTTTCCTTACCACAGGGCTGGCACTAGGAGCTTTCTTTGGACCCATGGTGGCTTATTTAGCAGTTGCAGGCACTAAAAACAGTGGAAAAATGACAAAATGTATGGTATGAATGCGGGGGTGGCGCTCACTCGCTGGTAAACAATGGCACACTGCCGTCCCAGGGCACGTGTACGCGTCCAAGACGAATATCATTTTCCGAGCGGATCATCGTTTACCGAACCATTATTTTTACAGAAAAATGTATCGTTTTCCGAATTTAACGTAATCCGACGCCATCGTAATCCGGGGGTCCATTGTAGTAGGAAAGGAGGAAGAGAGGTAGTGGTAGAGGTGTAGTACTAATAGTAATGGAGTCAGTTAAATACTAAGAGGAGCACTGCAAGTTAGCTAGGGGCCCACAGAGGGTAGGAGCAAGAACACAGAGGGGGGAAATAATAAAGGACAAATACCCAAGGCAGAAGAAAGAAAACCCAAAGGAGAAAGAGGAAGGGGAAAAAAGAATCAGGTTAAGTCACCGGTGTTCTGAAGTTTGGAGCATTTTACAATGTACAGTGGAACCCCGAGTTACGTACACCCCGGAAATCGTACAATTATGTAAGTATAATATTGTAAGTGCTTTTGTAAGTGTATTTTTGGGGGTCTGAAATGGACTAACCTACAGTGGACCCCCGAGTTTCGTAAAAACTTCACTCCTGAAGTCTGCTCAAGTGCCATTACCGAACGAATTTGCCCCCTTAAGAAAAAATGTCACGTAGGTTAGTCTATTTCAGACCCCCAAAAATACTTTTCCACAAGCACTTACAATATTATACTTACATAAATGTACGATTTCCGGGGTTTACGAAACTCGGGGGTCCACTGTACTTGACATTTTTTCTTAAGGGAGTAAATTCGTTCGGTAATGGCACTTGAGCAGGCTTCTGGAATGAAGTTTTTACGTTACTCGGGGGTCCACTGTAATGGGAAAGGAAGGCATCTACAGAGACAAAGCCAGGACTAAGATTCATATAAGAAAAGTTGTGTACGAATAAGGGAGGATTCAACCAGACGGCAGCTGTGAAAGTTAGAAGTATTGTAGACAGTTTTAGCAGAAGACCAGTCAATAGGATGACTGTGATCTCTGACATGACAGAAAAGAGCATTGTTGGTGTCGGCAAGCCTTACACTACTTTCGTGCTCTCTGAGTTTGTCAGAAAGAGAACGGCCAGTTTCTCCAAAGTACTGAAGAGGACAGGAGGAACAAGAAATAGAGTAGACACCAGGAGCATCTATAGAGGGAGGAGAGGTATGAACTAGATTAGTGCAAAGTGTAAGTCTGGCGAAAAGTAAGTTTAATGTCTAAAGGACGGAGAGAGTTGTTGAGATTAGAAAGACCGGAAATGTAGGGAAGGCAAAGGACAGGAGAGTTTCCAGGAGTAGAGAGTTTGGGAGAGAAGAAAGTCTGTTTAGCACAGGAGAAGGCAGAGTCTATGAAATGAGAAGGGTAGCCAAGATGGGAAAATGAATTATGAAGAGTGGAAATTTCTGATTAAAGGAACTGAGGATCATAAATGCAGAGAGCACAGAGAAAAAGGGAGGTAAGAACACTTTTCTAGACAGAGGAAGCATGATAAGAAAAGTAGTGAATGTACATGCCACTGTGTATAGGCTTGTGGTACACAGAAAAGGCAAAACCTGTATCAAGGAAGGGAAGCAAGGAATTAGATTCCCATTCAGCTTTGAACTTAGTGGAAGGGGCAATATTATTAAGAGCATCAAAAAATGGTTGGAAGAGACTAGAGTCATGAGTCCAAAGATCAAAGATGTCATCTACATAGCGGAGCCAGAGTGAAGGACGTACATCAATAGTAGGAAGAACAGTCTCGAAGTATTTTATGTAAAGATTAGCAAGAACAGGAGATAGGAGACCCATAGTGATACGGAAGGTTTGAGAATAATATTTACCTTGGAATGAAAAGGAATTTGAGTCCACACAAAGGTGAATAAGATCAAGAAAGACATCAGTAGGTATAGGGAGATGAAGTAACCTTTCAATAACCTTCTCTCTGAGAAAATTAAGGACATCATCTTACAGGTCGGGAGAGAGCAAACCCGTTCGAGGAAGTCTTGAGAGTGACGAAGGTGGGCAGGAGAAAAAGTACCAAGAAAGGGAGTGAGGGTTATGGCCAGCCAAGAAGCAAGACAATAAAAGAGAGAACCTCTAGAGGATATGATGGGACGTAGAGGAATATAAAATTTATGAGTTTTGGGAAGGCCATAGAAATAGGGCAGAGAGGGACAGATGACACGAAAACGTTGAACAAGGTCAAAGTCGATTTTCAACGTTTTTGTGTCATCTGTCCCCCTCTGCCCTATTTTTATGGCCTTCCCAAAACTCATAAACCTGATATTGCTCTGCATCCCAACATATCCTCTAGAGGTTCTGTCTCGTATTCTCTTGCTTCTTGGCTGGCCAAAACCCTCACATGTTCCTAGAACTGCTGAAGTCTGTGGAAGTCTTTGAAACAAGGTATCATGCACAGTGGTACAGTGGACCCCCGCTATTCGAACACTCCAAAACCCACCCTCAATCCAGAATGCTGTTCAAGTGCTGTTACTAAACGAATTTATTCCCATAAGGAATGATGTAATTAGATTAGTCCATTTCAGACCCCCAAAAATACACTTATAAAAACACTTACAAAAATAAACTTACATAAAAGGGTGAGTTTTGGAGTGTTCGAATAACGGAGGTCCACTGTATTTTACATTCCTCGCACATAAACCGAGTGTCTTTGTTGCCATCGTTTTGTTTGTGCTCAGACAACACATCTCTTCTGAGCCCAAATTTGGCAAAATAACTGCACCAAACGTAAGGAAAACAGAAGAATTCCTTCCACCGTGAGTATGCATATGTTGTTGTTGTTGTGGTACTCGGCATACCATCTTGTGGTGGTGGTCTGAAACTCACTTCTTGTTGTTATTATTATTATTATTATTTTATTTTATTTTTTTCAACAAGTCGGCCGTCTCCCACTGAGGCAGGGTGACCCAAAAAGAAAGAAAATCCCCAAAAGAAAATACTTTAATCATTCAACACTTTCACCTCACTCATACATAATCACTGTCTTTGCAGAGGAGCTCAGATACGACAGTTTAGAAGTCCCTCCAAATTGCCAATATCCCAAACCCCTCCTTTAACCTGTTAATTAACAGTCCACAAGTATATATACGTTTGTACTGCTTCTGCCCCAAACGTATATTTACGTTTTATTTTTCCTGCCTCCAAATTTGGCACAATTGGCCTGAGATGCCTGGTCAGCATAGAATGGGTCTTAGCCCTTAGTGTGCGCTGCATTAAAAAAATCTGGGACCACTTAGTACGTTGTGGGAGCACCAGTTCAATTAAGCGCCAGCTAGAGCAAACCGCGCGGCAAACACATGGGATTCACTGATGTCATGTAGTATTAACTCTCCCATTTTAAGTGGAAAGTGATGTTGACACCGAGTTTAGTGGCTCTGAGGTGGATATGGCCATAAGTGGTCAAGGAAATATCAAAAACCTTGATAATAACCCATGTGCAACATCCTTTCAGAATGTCTTGCAACCTATGCCTGTCTATCTGTCTCTGTCTATCTCTATCTGACTCTGTCTATCTCTGTCTCACAGGTACACAAATACAATTATACATAGTGTAAATTTCGTAGGATAACCCAAAAAATCCAGACGAAGTGCTTGTAGATATAATGTGTAAACATGACTGGCAAATACGTATTTACACTTGTTCAGGAACCAGACGTGTTAGTTCAGGAGTGGATCTCTCTGAGACGGGAGAGCTAGATGCTAGACGGACAGACAGATAGACAGAGAGCTTCACAGACAGGCAGATAGACAGAGAGCTTGATAGACAGACAGATAGACAGAGAGCTTGACAGACAGGTAGATAGACAGAGAGCTTCACAGACAGAGAGCTTGACAGACAGAGCTTGACAGACAGAGCTTGAGAGACAGAGAGCTTGACAGACAGAGAGCTAGCTTGACAGATAGACAGAGAGCTTAAAAGACACAGATAGACAGAGTTTGATAGACAGATATGGTTGTGTAACAGTGAAAACAGAGGGGCATGATCATCAAATGTCACCAATTATCTTATCACTGTCAGCAGTGGACTGACTTGTTTTACATCATGCTTCAAGGGAACTTATTATTATTTTAATTATTCTTATTATTATTCCTATTATTATTATTATTATTATTATATACTCCCACGTATCCAAAACATTGCTGGAACCTATAAATACTTTGTATATATTCCTAGACATTAGTAAATGACCAAAGCAGGTGTAAATGTCCACCTGTCAGTGTGTTTGTGACAATTTGAGTACAATTTCAGTACCTAATATTAGTGTTAGAACAAAGAACTACTATAAATTGTAATTATCAGAACATAAAAATTAAATAAAATAATATAAAAACGAGAAAAAAAAGGTATATCGGCAACACTTCTGCAAGCGGCAGGACTCTATGTTACCGTCAGGTGAGCATTCAGTGCCAACTTCTTGGTCTCTCATATCGGTAAGTACTGAGCCTAATTTTTTTTTTTATGCTATTACACTTATAAAAAAAAACTTTTTTTTTTTTTTTTTTTTTTTTCAAAATATTCGGGGCACTGGGGTAGTAAACGTATATATACGTTTGGACCGTTTACGGGTTAAACCTTTCAGGGTCCAAGGCCATTTTTGGAAGGGGTGTGCTGGTGTCCAAGAATTTTTGAAAAAAAAAAAAAAAAATTTCTTACAGAATTAAAGATAATATTTTTGTGAAGGTAATGAAACAAAAAACAATTTCCGACCGAGATATAGAGTTATGAAGTTGACCTTCAATGACCGGGTGGCGGCAACATCGGTGATTTCCGTAAAGTCGCATTTTTTATTTTACGTTTCGTTAATTTTTCTCTTCTTTTCTAATATTTTTTCCAGTAACTTTTGTTGCCTATGAGACCAATATAATGTATAATTGTACACTCATTGTATTCAACACAATAACTGCACTAATTTATTTATCATTATATTGCTTACAAAACTTGTTTACAAGTTTATTGTAAACAAAATAATGATGAAAATATTAGTGTGGTATTGTGTTGAATACAACAGTACCATATAGTACCATATGGTGCAATGGTACCATATGGCACAATGTATCATATGGTGCAATGTTCCATATGGCACAGTGTATCATATGGTACAATGTACCATATAGTACAGTGGACCCCCAGCTAACGAACACCCCAGAAATCGTACAATTATGTAAGTATAATATTGTACAGTCATCCCTTGGTTTTCAATTTTAATCCGTTCCAGATGGATCAGCTAAAACCAAAATCGGTGAAAACCAAAACTATTTTCCCCATAAGAAATAATGGAAATTCAATTAATCCGTTCCTGAAACCCAGAAGTTTGGAAAAAAAAATTGGGGGCCTTAAAGATAGATTTACATGCACAAATGAATGAACTCTATGTGGCACTTACCTTTATTGAAGACTGATGTTGCTGGATGGAAGAGAGGGAGGAGGGGAGAGGAGAGAGACCCTATTTTTTGGAAGGGAAATCCCCTTCCATAAGGAATTTAGGTACGAAGTCCTTATCCGGGGACACTTCCCTGCATGCCTGCTACACTCCCTCCCTGCCTCCTACACTCCCTCCCTGCCTGCTACACTCCCTCCCTGCCTCCTACACTCCCTCCCTGCCTGCTACACTCCCTCCCTGCCTGCTACACTCCCTGCATACCTGCTACACTCCCTGCATACATGCTACACTCCCTGCATACCTGCTACACTCCCTGCATACCTGCTACACTCCCTGCATACATGCTACACTCCCTGCATACATGCTACACTCCCTGCATACATGCTACATTCCCTGCATGCCTGCTACACTCTTAAACTCCATCATGTTTCTCACTTTCTTTACCAAAGGACTGACACTAAGAGCTTTCTTTAGGCCCATGGTAGCTTATTTAGTAGTCACACACAATAATCAAGGGCCAAAAACAATGAATTGTTAATAAATGTTTTGTATGAACTCCTGGGATGATGTTCACTCAAGCATAAACAATGCTACACTGCGTGACAATGTGCGTGGGTGGCGGTCTAGCGGGCTTTGTAGTAGGGGCACTGGTGGACAGGTTCCGTACCATCAGTGAAAACTGAGACAATTTTTCCATGAAAAAGTGATTGAAAACCAAAATCAGTGAAAACTGAGACAATTGAAAACCAAGGGATTACTGTAAGTGCTTGTGGAAGTGTATTTTTGGGGGTCTGAAATAGACTAACCTTCGTGACATTATTTCTTAAGGAAGTAAATTCGTTCGGTAATGGCACTTGAGCAGGGTTCTGGAATTATTTTTTTCGTTAGTCGGGGTCCACTGTACAATGTATCATATGGTGCAATGTACCATATAGTACAATGGAACCATATGTACAATGTATCATATGGTGCTATGTACCATATATATAATGTACTTATATGGTACCCTGTACTATAGTACATGGTATCATATGGTATAGGGTACCATATGGTACAGGGTACCATATGGTACAGATACAGGGATGCCAATGGAAATAAGTCACCCTGACTTTTTGGGTTATCTTATGATCTTTCACAT
>WNWK01040671.1:0-16855 GCA_009830355.1 Cherax destructor
ATTCAATCCCAAATCGACAAACCCATAGATGGGAATTATTTTTATTTGGGGAAAGGAAACATAACTTGGGGTAGCTAGTTCTTGTGCCCCCCTTTTTCTCCTGTGGGGGTGAAGAGAATATTAATACAAAAAAGCCCCGGAACGGGGAAAGGGGTTTGGTATATATCTGGATTTCTATTCACTGGACTTATCTGCTGCAAGCAGATTAAAATTTTTTATTTAATATATCTGATATCTTATTTTCATTATTAAGATACCTTGACATATCAAATAGATTGTAAAACTTTCTATCTCTATATTCTTCAATTAGCGGACAATTAAATGTTCAAAAAAGTGGCCAAAAAACTGACCACATATTTTAAATTTGTTTGATCATCATCTGTTTTCGAAGAACAGGAAGGCAAACAAAGAACAACTGCAAGCCACGATGTACTCCCCTTTTGTGGTGGCGGGGATCGATTCCAGCTACAAATTACTCGGTGTTCCCCGCGTTCCGGTTTTCCCCTGACGTTCCTGCCCCCCAAGTTACTCAGTGTTTACCCTGAAGTTCAGGTTTTCACCCTGAAGTTCCACGGGTTCACCCTGACGTTACTAGGGGTTTTCCCCCTGAAGTTCACGGTGTTACCCTGACGTTACTACGGTGTTCCCCCCGAAGTTACTACGGTGTTCCCGAAGTTACTAGGTGTTCACCCGAGTTCTACAGGGTTCACCCGGGAATACAGTGTTCCCCCTGAAGTTACTACGTGTTCACCCTGAAGTTACTAGGTGTTCACCCTGAATTACTACGGTGTTCACCCTGAAGTTACTACGGTGTTCACTCTATGTTACTACGGTGTTCACCCGAAGTTACTACGGCGTTCCCCGAAGTTACTCCCTGTTCAGGACGTTCTACCGTGTTCCCCCAAAGCAATTAATTGAAAAAAACACTTTGTCTTACTTGTTTGGGTTATCCGGGGAACACACTTTGCTGCATGTATGATAATTTATTAAATATTCATATGTGTTGCATGAAAAATAGTAATTTTTATTGACATTTTAAAACACCCACATGGGCCCCCCTCCAACCAGCGAACGATCGTTAAGGGTTTGAGAGGGGGCCCCCATCATCAAATCCCCTCGGTTCAGCCAATCATAATGGGGGGTTTGAAAATGGCAGAAGGTGATGTGGTTACCCTCCCCTCGCCAACCCTTCTTAAAGGGTTGCAGGTCCCGTCAGTTGGCAAAGGAACTTAAAGGCGCTCAAAATACGATGAAACAGAGGTATGACAGGAACTCAAAATTTCGCTCCTTCCACCCAGGAGATAAGGTGTTGGACGGGGCCTTACCCCACCTTGAAAGCTAGATTTCGGGACAATGCAAATTGAAAGTAAATTATCTGGTAAATTATGTGGTATCTCCCTTGACAAGACCTAAAAAAGCAAAATTTACCACATTAATCAAATTAAAGCCTTTAATACACCAGAAAAAGTCCCAGTAATGACTCTGTCCTCTGCCTCTGATGACCCTGACTCTTTCCTCAGTTAAATTAACCTTCCAAATTCGGTCCCCCCAAGGTTTTAAAAAGACTCAAGTAAATAGTTTAACTGCGCTCCTACAGTCTTACCCTGATTTTTTTTGGGACCAAAAAATGCATTAGGATTCATGATGTAGATGTTGGAAACTCAAAACCTATTAAACTCTCCCCCCTACAGAGCAAACCCAAAAAAAACACAGGCTACTTCAGCGGGAGGTAGAATTTTCTGTTAGAGCATGGGTTAGTGGAGGAGTCATCTAGTCTGTGGGCTTCCCCGTCACCCTTTTCAAAGCTGATGGAGGGTTTCAATTTTACGATTTGAAAGATGAATGAGGCCCCTTGCAGATGCCTATCCTCTCCCGTCTGGATGACGTAATTGACTTTGAGGTAATCTACTTTGTACCCAAATTGGACCTCCAAAAAGGTTACTATCAAGTATCTTTAACAGATAAGGCAAAAATCTCTCCCTTTCGTAATTCCAGAGGTCATTATCAGTATACAGTTCCCCCCTTCGAATGAAAACTCTCCTGCATCATTCCGAGACTTATCCATCAGGCTTAAAAGGACTTAAAAAAGGCCCGCTTACCTAGATGATATAGTTTGGGATATTTGGGGACCAACATATGTTTGGGTTTAAAGGCCCCTTTTTGAGCCCTTTCCCGGGTTTTCCATTTAACTTTTAAATTTTAAAAAGTCATTTTTTGGCCCAATCTACTATTAATTTTTTGGGGCCAGCGGGTAGTGGCAAAGTGGCTCTAAAATTTGCAAAAATTCTAGTTAAAAATTACCCAGTACCCCTGACAGGCAATCCCTTCAACTTTTTCTGGGGATGGTGGGTTTTTTACAGAAGATTCTGAAAAAATTTAGATATTGTTGACCTCTAACCTCACTTCCAGTTAAAAATTTCCCCTTTAATTGGCCCCCAGAATGTCAAGATGCTTTTTAAACAAAGGATTCTTTTTACACCCCTTCTTTTTTCTCCAGATTTTCAAAACCATTTCTTTTCAGATCGTCTTATAGTCTGGGGGGGGGGCAGTGCTTTGCAATCTGGGGATGATGGGTTTTGGGCCTTGGCCACCATTTAGGCAAATATTTCCCACCAGGGCCTACTCCACTAGAAGGAGGCCCCGGCTCCTGGCATTAGAGCATTTTGATTTCTCGTGCGATCCCCTCAGGTGGTCACCATCTACAGCGACCACAACCCCCTGGTGTTCTCCAAACATGAAAAACAAAAACAAGACTCATGCATTGGGTATTAGGTTGCAACCCTACAATGTAAAAATTATAAAATCATGGGAAAAATAAAACCGCTAGCGGATGTGTTGTCCAGAATCATTGCACTTGGTTGTTAGGGACTTTGGGTGGAAAAGCCCTTTTTTTTTCCCTTGTGGGGGGTTTTTTTTGTGGGGGGGATGCCCTGCAACTGCAGGCATCTTGGACCTACGTTAGCCCTACCATCTGCTGTCTCACTCTTAAGTTTAAAACGGACTTTGGTCTCAAAAAAGTTTGCTTTATCTAATGAGCGGGTGCTTGAGGGGAAAGGGGCCCTTTTTAAATGCCCATGGCGGCCTCTCCCCATTTGGGGGGAAGCCTGCCCGGGGCCCCTCTGGGGGTGGGGGGGGGAAAAGTACGAACCTTTATTCGAGTTTTAAACCACCCCAATCTCCTCCAAAAGAAAACCCACGAAGGGTTTGAGAATCATCAAATCAACACTGGGTTCAGCCAATCATAATGTGAGTTTGACAATGGCAGAAGGGATGTGGTTACCACTCCTTTTCTTAATTCCTGCATTGAACTGGTTGGGGACGGTTGTCTTTGTCTTTGGCTGCTTTTTTGTTGCAACCGTTTTCTATTTTCTCTTTGTACATAGTGTCATATTTTAAAACCCCCATCAATACTTGGGGAAGGAAAAGAAAAAGTCTGATATAAACACATTGCTTGGGGGAAAAACAAATTAAAAATTTTCTACTGTGTTTTTTTGCTCCAAGCTCCTTTTACACTCGGGTTAACGGCCTGAACCTGAGGTTGTAATAATTTAACTGTATTTGGGGAAAAACTTACGTTAATGGTATAAACTGAAGTCTTTATAAATCTAATGTTACTAGTGAACATATTTAAATCTCAAAAGGCTCATGTTTTTTTTGAAACATACTGAAACTAAACTGCTCTTGCCCTGGCCAAACCAACTAATATCAAAGCAAGATAAAAATTAACCTCCGTGGTTCTAATCTTGTTAAAACCTTTAGATTTCAGCCCCCCCCTTCACTTATTTGCTATTACTGCTTAGTCTCCCAGAAAAGGGAAAAAGATGAGACAGAGAAAGCCATAGCTTCGTGTCTTCCTTCGGATGAAAACCCGGTTGCCATCTGACCCCCCCCGGGAAACACCCAACACCAACGGTGCCCTCAAAAAATATGAATTTCAATGAAGAAAATTTCAACTACTCGAAAGGGAAAAATTTTAGGAAATTAAAATGTATCGGGTTCGACAAATTCTAACCACAAAGGCAAAAGAATGCGAAAACCTGGGAGTGATTTCAAGGATCTCACCTTCAAAGACCACAACAATGAATCTACCACATCTGCTAGAAAATGATAGGAAGGATAATTGAGAACCTTCAAAACTGGGGGCCGCCAAGCCCCCATTATGATTCTCTTCAAATTGCTTGTTCTTCTATACTGGAATACTGCTGTACACTAACTGCCCCCTTCAAGGCAGGCGAAATTGTTGACCTGGAGAGTGTACAAAAACTTTCAAGAATCACAAAGTTGATAAGGCACCTAAATTACTGGGAATGGTTGAACTCTTGATTTGTATTCCTGGAACTCAGGTGAGAGAGATACATGATAATATACACTTGGAAAATCCTAGAGGGATTAGTACCAAACTTGCACACGAAAGTCACTCCCTATGAAAGCAAAAGACTCGGCAGAAGACGCAACATTTCCCAATGAAAAGCAGGGTAGCCACAGTTCACTGAGAGACAACACAATAAGTGTCAGGGGCCCAAGACTGTTCAACTGTCTCCCAGAATACATAAGGGGATTAAGAATAGAGCCCTGGCTGTCTTCTAGAAGGCACTGGACAGTCACCTATAGTCAGTACCTGACCAGACGGGCTGTGGTTCGTACGTCAATTTGCGTGAGGCCAGCATCAATAGCCTGGTTGATCAGACCCAGATCCACCACGAGGCCTGGTCTCAGACCAATCAGCGGGGGCGTTGACCCCCGAAACCCTCTCCAGGTAAACTCCATGTAAGGTGAATTAAAGTTATGGTTTGAACTTTTACTACGACAGTCTGGGTCCAGCCTCTCATTAGTGATAGATATTATATTCTTCACATGTTGGTTCAACAAAAAAGTCCTCCAGTTATACTTTCACTTTGACCAGTAGTTTATCTAACATCTTCACCTGTAGTTCATCTAACATCTTCACCTGTAGTTCATCTAACATCTTCACCTGTAGTTTATCTAACATCTTCACCTGTAGTTTATCTAACATCTTCACCTGTAGTTTATCTAACATCTTCACCTGTAGTTTATCTAACATCTTCACCTGTAGTTCATCTAACATCTTCACCTGTAGTTTATCTAACATCTTCACCTGTAGTTCATCTAACATCTTCACCTGTAGTTCATCTAACATCTTCACCTGTAGTTTATCTAACATCTTCACCTGTAGTTCATCTAACATCTTCACCTGTTGTTCACACTATCCTCAGATCCACCGTCGTGGTTCACACCATCCTCAGATCGACCGTCGTGGTTCACACTATCCTCAGATTCACCGTCGTGGTTCACACTATCCTCAGATTCACCGTCGTGGGTCACACTATCCTCAGATCCACCGTCGTGGTTCACACCATCCTCAGATCCACCGTCGTGGTTCACACTATCCTCAGATTCACCGTCGTGGGTCACACTATCCTCAGATTCACCGTCGTGGTTCACACTATCCTCAGATTCACCGTCGTGGGTCACACTATCCTCAGATCCACCGTCGTGGTTCACACTATCCTCAGATTCACCGTCGGGGTTCACTATCCTCAGATCACCGTCAGGGTTCACATATTTCAGATCCACCGCTAGGTTCACACTATCCTCAGATTCTGACTGTCGGGTTCACTATCTCAGATCACCGTCGTGGTCACACTATCCTCAGATCCACCGCTGTGGTTCAACATCCTCAGATTCACGTCGTGGTTCACTATCCTCAGATCCACCGTCGTGGTTACATATCTCAGATCACCAAGCGTGGTTCACACTATCCTCATATCCACCGTCGTGTTCACATATCTCAGATCCACCGTCGTGGTTCACACATATCAGATCCACCGCGTGGTTCACACTATCATCAGATCACCGTCGTGGTTCACTATCACTCAGATCCACCGTCGTGGTTCACACTATCTCAGATCCACCGTCGTGGTTCACATTATCTTCAGATCCACCGTCGTGGTTTACATTATACTCAGATCCACCGCCGTGGTTCACTATCCTCAGATCCACCGTCGTGGTTCACACTATCCTCAGATCCACCATCATGGTTCACACTATCCTCAGATCCACCGTCGTGGTTCACACTCACCCTCAGATCCACCGTCGTGGTTCACTATCTCAGATCCACCGTCGTGGTTCACATATCCTCAGATTCACCGCCGTGGTTCACACCATCCTCAGATCCACCGTCGTGGTTCACACTATCCTCAGATCCACGTCGTGGTTCCCCTATCCTCAGATCTACTGTCGTGGTTCTCAATATCCTCAGATTCACCGTCAGGTTCACACTATCATCAGATCCACTGTCGTGGTTCACACTATCCTCAGATCTCACTGTCGGGTTCACATCATCCTCATATCCACCGTCGTGGTTCACACTATCCTCAGATTCACCGTCGTGGTTACACTATCCTCAGATCCACCGCGTGGTTCACATTATCCTCAGATCCACCGTCATGGTTTACACTATACTCAGATCCACCGTCGTGGTTCACTATCCTCAGATCCACCGTCGTGGTTCACACTATCCTCAGATTCACCGCGTGGTTCACACCATCCTCAGATCCACCGCCGTGGTTCACATATCTCAGATCCACTGTCGTGGTTCACACTATACTCAGATCCACCGTCGTGGTTCACATCTCAGATCCACCGTCGTGGTTCACTATCCTCAGATTCACCTGTGTGGTTCACACATCCTCAGATCCACCGTCGTGGTTCCACTATCCTCAGATCCACCGTCGTGGTTCACATATCCTCAGATCCACGTCGTGGTTTACACTATCTCAGATCCACCGTCGTGTTCACTATCCTCAGATCCACCGTCGTGGTTCACACTATCCTCGATTCACCGTGGTGGTTCACACCATCCTCAGATCCACCGCTCGTGGTTCACATATCCTCAGATCCACTGTCGTGGTTCACACTATCCTCAGATCCACCGTCGTGGTTCACTATCCTCAGATCCACCGTCGTGGTTCACACTATCCTCAGATACACCGTCGTGGTTCACACCATTCTCAGAACCACCGTCTACCTGGAGTCTATTTGGAGAGTTCCAGGGGTCAACGCCCCGCTGCCCAGTCGTGACCAGGCCTCTTTGGATCAGGGTCTGACCAACCAGGCTGTTACTGCTGGCCGCACGCAATCCAACGTACGAACCACAGCCCCTTCTGGTCAGGTACCGACTTTAGGTGCCTGTCCAGTGTCTGCTTGAAGACAGCGCGGGGTCTATTGGTAATCCCCCTTATGTATGCTGGGAGCCAGTTGAACAGTCTTGGGCCCTGACACTTATTTTGTTGTCTCTTAACGTGCTAGTGGCACCCTGCTTTTCATTGGGGGGATGTTGTGTCGTCTGCCGAGTCTTCTGCTTTCATAGGAGTGATTTTCGAGTGCATGTTTGGTACTAACCAATCTAGGATTTTCCAAGTGTATATAATATTGTATCTCTCGCCTGCGTTCTAGGGAGTACAGGTTTAGGAACTTCAAGCGTTCCCAGTAACTGAGTGTTTATCACAGTTATGCGTGCTGTGAAGGTTATCTGCACATTTTCTAGGTCAGCAATTTCACCTGTCTTGAAAGGTGCTGTTTGTCCAGCAATATTCCAGCATAGATAGAAGAAGTGACCTGAAGAGTCATCATGGGCTTGGCATTCCTGGTTTTGAAGGTTCTCATTATCCATCCTGTCATTTTTCTAGCAGTTGCGATTGTTAAAATGTTATGGTACTTGAAGGTGAGATCCTCTGACATGATCACTCCCAGGTCTTTGATGTTAGTTTTTCGCTCTATTGTGTGGTTTGAATTTGATTTATACTCCAATGAAATTTTAATTTCTTCGTTTTCCATATCGGAGTAATTTAAATTTCTCATCATTGAACTTCATATTGTTTTCTTCAGCCCATTTAAAGATTTGATGTCCGCCTGGAGCCTTGCAGTGTCTTCAATGGAGGACACTGTCATGCAGATTCTGGTGTCATCTGCAAAGGAAGACACGGTACTGTGGCTTATATCCCTGTCTATGTCCGATATGAAGATGAGGAACAAGATGGGAGCAAGATTTTCACCGTAGCCGCCTCAGACTTTACTCTGTTGACTACTACTCTTTATGTATACCTGGATAGAGTTCCAGGGGTCAACGCCCCTGCGGCCCGGTCTGTGACCAGGCCTCTCTTTGTTAGGAAATTATAGATCCATCTACCAAATTTTCCTATTATTCCTTTATCACGTATTTTGTGTGCTATTAAATCATGGTCACACTTGTCAAAGGCTTTTGAAAAGTCTGTGTATTGCATCTGCATTCTGTTTGTCTTCTAGAGCTTCCAGGACCTTGTCGTAGTGGTCCAGTAGTTGGGACAGACAGGAGCGACCTGCTCTAAACCCATGCTGCCCTGGGTTGTGTAACTGATGGGTATTTAGGTGGTTGGCGATCTTTCTTCTTAGAACCCTTTCAAAGATTTTATATGGGACGTTAGCGCTATTGGTCTGTAGTTCTTTGCTATTGCTTTACTGCCCCTTTGTGGAGTGGGGCTATGTCTGTTGTTTTTAGTAACTGTGGGACGACCCCAGTGTCCATGCTCCCTCTCCATAGGATGTTAAAAGCACGTGATAGGGGATTCTTGCAGTTCTTGATGAACACGGAGTTCCATGAGTCTGAGCCTGGGGCACAGTGCATGGGCAGGATAATATCAGATAGGTGTGTGTCTACCAAATTCTGAGTCACTCTCATAAAAAAAATCATTTAAGTCTTCGACTCTCATTCTGGTTAGTGGTTCGCTAAAAACAGAGTCATACTGGGACTTTAGTAGCTCACTCATTTCCTTGCTGTCATCTGTGTAGGACCCATCCCGTTTAAGTAGGGGCCCAATACTGGATGTTGTTCTCGACTTTGATTTGGCATAAGAAAAGAAATACTTTGGGTTTCTTTCAATTTCATTTATGGCTTTTAGTTCTTCCCGCGTTTCTTGACTCATGTAAGATTCCTTTAGCTTTAGTTCGATGCTTGCTATTTCTCTAACCAGTGTCTCCCTACGTATTTCAGATATATTGGCCTCTTGTAGCCGCTCTGTTATTCTTTGCCTTCGCCTGTATAAGGGAATTTGCCTTGAGCATACCTCAAATGCCACAGAGTTAATTTGTTCTAGACATAGGTTAGGATCCGGGTTGCTTAGGCTATCTTCCCAGTTTATATCATTTAGGACTTGGTTTACTTGGTTCCACCTTATGTTTTTGTTATTGATGTTGAATTTGGTGAAGGCTCCCTCGCGACTCATCACATTTTGTCGGTCTGGGACCCCCCGCATACATGTCTGGACCTCTATTATGTTGTGATCTGAGTATATTGTTTTTGATATGATGACATTTCGTATCAGATCATCATGGTTAGTGAAGATGAGGTCTAGCTTATTCTCCAATCTTGTAGGCTCTATTATTTGCTGGTTTAAGGTGAATTTGGTGCAGAGATTTAAAAGCTCGTGTGTGTGCGAGTTTTCATCTGAGCTGCCTCCTGGTGTTATCTCTGCTACAACATTATTTGCTATATTCCTCCATTTTAGGTGCCTTAGGTTGAAGTCCCCCCAGGAGCAAGATGTTGGGGACAGGAGCTGGAAGGTTTTCCAGACAGTGGTCATTTTTCAGAAGCTGTTCCTGGAATTGTTGGAAGTTGCATCCGGAGGCTTGTATACAACCACAATGACCAGGTTTTGGTTCTTGACCTTTACTGCTAAAACTTCAACTACATAATTTGAGGCATTTAGTAGTTCTGAGCATATAAGTGACTCTGTGATATACAGGCCAACCCCACTCCCCTTTTGCCTGTTCACTCTGTCGCATCTGTATAGGTTGTAACCCGGGATCCATATTTCATTGTCCAAGCGATCCTTTATGTGGGTCTCTGTGAAAACCGCAAACATTGCATTTGACTCTGTAAGCAGTCCACGGATGTAAGGTATTTTGTTGCTCGTCGCTGGCTTTAGACCCTGTATATTTGCAAAGATGAATGTCGTCGGATTGGTGGTATGGGGGGTGGTCGTTCTGGAGTGGAGGCCATTGACTGTGATTCCACTCCAGAAATGATTGTAGTTGGTGTACGAATTCTGTCATTTTCTGCCAGGTTCTTTTCCTTCCTGGCCACTAAAAAACCTCTATATCTGGAGTAGCTTTGGCTACCCAGGTTTTCCATGGTCTGGATGTTCTGTGTCGTCTTGTACCCTTTAGGTGGTATGCCTGGCAATATAAGTTATAGCACTGTCTTTCCTGAACTGAAGAATGACACATTTCAGGGTGGAAAAGCTTACAGGAGGGATGTTGCATTTTCCTGCTGTCATATGGGCATGGCATTTTCTGGGGTGGTCAAAGTTGCACGTCCCATCTGTTTTCCCAGATATTCCATACCTGCAGATACCAAGTGCATAGAATTTGCATAGGCCTGGTTTCTGCTTGCCTTGTTTTTTTATGACTGTGTTCCCTACTGTATTCCCTACTAGTGCATGTTTTCCTGACTTATATCTATCTTCAGCACTAGTGATAACCATGGATCCTACATCAGCTATTTCTGGTAATTTATCCTCACTATTTCTCGGGTCATCCCCTTGTTTACTATCTATCGTGGTATTGCTAGTTTGTAACATTGGTTTTTGTATGTCCTTGTCCTAGTCTACACCTGTTTCTTACCTAGAGCTCCTGTCCCCCTTCAGGCTACCATCATTTATTTCTCCATTCTAACAGTTACTGTCTACCAGGACAGCATTTGTACCAGAGGCGATAGCACCATCTAGCCCAGATTTTTTATTTTCCCATCTGTTATAGAATGCCGTCGTGTTTTTTATGTAGGCCAGTTTGATGTTGTCATCTTTTAATATCAATGTGATTTTATTCCACAGTTCGGTCTCATTTGGGCATACCCAAAAACACTTCCCTGGTTTAATATCTCATGTAGTTGATTCCTGAGGATAGTGGTTCACACTATCCACAGATCCGCCATCGTGGTTCACACCATCCTCAGATCCACCGTCGTGGGTCACACTATCCTCAGATCCACCGTCGTGGTTCACACCATCCTCAGATCCACCGTCGTGGTTCACACCATCCTCAGATCCACCGTCGTGGGTCACACCATCCTCAGATCCACCGTCGTGGTTCACACCATCCTCACATGCACCGTCGTGGTTCACACTATCCTCAGATCCACCGTCGTGGTTCACACCATCCTCAGATCTACCGTCGTGGTTCACACCATCCTCAGATCCACTGTCGTGGTTCACACCATCCTCAGATCCACCGTCGTAGGTCACACCATCTTCAGATCCACCGTCATGGTTCACATCATCCTCAGATCCAACGTCGTGGTTCAAACCATCCTCAGATTCACCGTCGTGTTTCACACCATCCTCAGATCCACCGTCGTGGTTCACACCATCCTCAGATCCACCGTCGTGGTTCACACCATCCTCAGATCCACCGTCGTTGTTCACACCATCCTCAGTTCCACCGTCGTGGTTCACAGCATCCTCAGATCCACCGTCGTGGTTCACAGCATCCTCAGATCCACCGTCGTGGTTCACAGCATCCTCAGATTCACCGTGGTGGTTCACACTATCCTCAGATCCACCGTCGTGGTTCACACTATCCTCAAATCCACCGTCGTGGTTCACAGTATCCTCAGATCTACCGTCATGGTTCACACCATCCTCAGATCCAACGTCGTGGTTCAAACCATCCTCAGATCCACTGTCGTGGTTCACAGCATCCTCAGATCCACCGTCGTGGTTCACAGCATCCTCAGATCCACCGTCGTGGTTCACAGCATCCTCAGATCCACCGTGGTGGTTCACACTATCCTCAGATCCACCGTCGTGGTTCACACTATCCTCAGATCCACCGTCGTGGTTCACAGCATCCTCAGATCCACCGTCGTGGTTCACAGCATTCTCAGATCCACCGTCGTAGTTCACACTATCCTCAGATTCACCGTCATTGTTCACACCATCCTCAGATCCACCGTCATGGTTCACACCATCCTCAGATCTACCGTCGTGGTTCACACCATCCTCAGAACCACTGTCGTGGTTCACATCATCCTCAGATCAACCGTCGTGGTTCACACCATCCTCAGATCCACCGTTGTGGTTCACACTATCCTCAGATCCACCGTCGTGGTTCACACTATCCTCAGATCCACCGTCGTGGTTCACACCATCCTCAGATCCACCGTCGTTGTTCACACCATCCTCAGATCCACCGTCGTGGTTCACACTATCCTCAGATCCACCTTCGTGGCTCACACCATCCTCAGATCTACCTCAGATAGGTCATTACCTCTTTCTTATTGTTTACCTCTAAACTTTACTATTTATTTTTAATATATATTATTTTATCGTGTTTCCTCTTCTACTTTTCTTGCAGATATAGGTAATAAAAGTCTTAGTGTGGGAATTAGATATTTACTCTAGTAGTTGATGTGTAATATTTATCTATTTCTGGCAATATAGCCATTTCATAAGTGATGGTGAATGTGTTTCATTAATTGGCTTCATTAATTGGCTTGATATTTCACTATTTTTCTTGCAAAATAATGTAGAAGTTTGTATTATTCACGAATATTATTTTGCATATAATGTTTATTTTAAAGTTTTCCCTTGAACATTGCTTTAATTGTCATTATTCTCTCATCTTCCTCATTCTTCTCTTATCTTCCTCATTCTTCTCTTATCTTCCTCATTCATCTCTCATCTTTCTCATGCTCCTGTCATATTCACCCTGGTATCAACACCCTCATTCTACTGTTCTCTCTCATCATGCTGTTATGTAGTTCTCATTCCTCTTATCAACTTTTCTCTTTATTCGTCTCGATCACTCTGGTGTCTTACTTAAAGTTACCTTCTCATCTCCCTCATTATTCATTACCAAACCAATGCCATATCCACATTCTTCTCACGATATAAAGATGGTTAGAAGTTATACTAGAGTAATGTTACATAAACAAGTAGTGTATGAACCTAAAAGTTATGGTCTGTATTGCGCCCCCAGAATTGGGCCCCAATGTATATATATATATATATTTCCATTTTCTATAATTTTATATTGCTGATATTCTCGATAATAGCTAAATCGTTAATATCTTGCTTTATATTATTATTAGACTATTATTAGACTATTATTAGACTATTATTAGACTATTATTAGACTATTATTAGACTTATTTGACCTATTAGGTAGGATGTGA
Source organism: Cherax destructor (assembly GCA_009830355.1). NCBI lineage: Eukaryota > Metazoa > Arthropoda > Malacostraca > Decapoda > Parastacidae > Cherax > Cherax destructor. The sequence continues at coordinate 13,232 of WNWK01040671.1, forward strand.
TATTTTATATTGTGCTCGGTGTGTCGTAACTGCCTTGGAGTTGGCAAACTACTGTTATACTGCCGGCGTCTAGTTGTGGGGAGGAGTCAGTCGCTGAACACACCTGAGCTGGGTGGTTGCTTCTCTTCCCTCTCTCTCTCTGGCCTGCTGACCATCGTCGAGTCAACACCTCACTCTTATTTCTACTTGTTTTCTCGACATTAGACTCTGTTGGGTAGAGTATGCATTCGGTGGTGAGACGAATCATACTTCTCAGAACTCTGTGTTACTCTGTTCACAGAGAATAGACTAGACAGTGATTTTTCGACGTTGTTCTGGGTTGTGTGTCACATTGACACTCTGATATAACTCAGGTCTCAAGCTATAGCTCTGGACCTAATTCGATAAGGCATCTGTGCACCGCCACAGTTTGGAATTGTTTATGCTGAACCTAGCTTCAGTAGAAAGGGAGTTTTATGACTGTTTTGGAGGATCTACTGATGGTCCCCAGTTAGGGTCGATTTTCTATCCCCTTGTTCCTGACGCTGTGTTGCTGTTGCCTGTTATATTGCTGTTCTGCAAATTGGTCATTTTACTGGACAATCAAGCTGTTCTGATTGTCAGTTTGTTAGTGCAGCTAGCTTATGAGAAGTTGTTCAGTCGTACACTGGTTGAGTCGAGTCTTAGAGTTACCGGGAGCACACTCATACACACATTTATTCTTATTTGTATATATTATTGTAATTACTGACATTGTACCTGATAGTACTTCTGAGTCATTTATATATATGTGCCCTCAGCACAGACTTATTGTATATGAGAGCAGTGTACGACCTACCCTCCTAATTAACCTCCTAATTCATAACTTAATGAACATCCTTATCATATGTACATATATTTACTTTGAAACTCTAGACACTAACTTGTTTAATAAACATATTAAATTTTATGCTTTGGTTAGTACCCTACTAGTTGAAATCTTCTTGAAGCTTATTGAATATGCTGGATAACTGGACCAGGATACTGACTTTGTTGCAAAAGCCCAGTAACAGGCTGGATGCTAGAAGGGCTATCCTTTCTAGTGTTCGCTGGAGATGTCTATTACTAATAGATATCATATCATTTTGTAACAAATGGGGGCCTGTCCGGGATGTTCTTGATCCAAGGTGTTGGAGGAATTGTCCAGTTTGCCATACTAGTAACTCTATGGTCAAACTCTTTGAGTAATTTCTTAATATGAAGACTAGGAGTTTGGTCTTGTACATCATAGGGGATGTATGTACCTGCCCGAGTCTCTTGATCCAAGGAGATGGAAATACTGTTAATGAGCTCTGGCACTAAGACAACCAACTCTGGTATAAATTTTAAAGTAAATTCTTACATTAGGATTCTAGCTTCCCATAATCACTCTCTCATATTGTACTTATTTTCGTGATGTATGATAAGGTGAAAAAGTTAATTGATACTCTGACTTTGTCGAAGTTACGTACTTTAAAGCTTCAGACTTGTTGGCAGGTAGCCAAGTTTCTGGGTGTGACGTACAACCGTAGTTACACCGCAGTAACAGTCAGAGCATTAATTAGAGATATGTTGTTTCCTGATCATACAGAGAGTTCTGATTCAGAATCAGAGTCAGAGAGCTTAGTGTCTCAATTAGGAAGTATGTCGCTAATTGATGACGTAGAAAAGAGAGCAACTCAGGCAGAGGTTTCTGAGCCTAGTGTTACTGCTCAGTTCTCTCTCACTCCCTACTGTCTGCCTCAGACATTAGTACAGAGTGTAGCTGGAAGTATGACACAGCCTCATACTAGTACTGTTTATGCTACACCTGTCTCTTCTTATACTAGACCAGATCTAGGCTCTATTGGCTTGGCTGGACTAGGTGCCCGACCTAGGGTCCATCCAGATAAAGCTGTTCATTTACCTACTTCCCCCTTGTCCATTGCTCCGATATCTCAGGATCAATTCAACAGGATGGAACGCCTAATATTGTTGCAAACTGCACAAATTGAGGCACAGAGGAAATTGAACGAGGAAGAGTTCCATAGAGAAACTGTTCGTTTCCAGAGACAACAGAGTATTAAATCTGATCAGCCTAGTAAGACTATAGAGGATACATTTAACGTGCAGAAAGCTGCCACAATGGTTCCTAAATTTTTTGAGACAGACCTGGACACGTATTTTGATGTGTTCGAGAATCAAGCGCGTGCCATGAATTGGCCACGTACGCATTGGGCTACATTGTTGCACACAGCTTTGACTGGCAGAGCTCAAACATGTACTGCTGCTTTGCCATTTGCCAAATACATTGACTATGACACAGTCAAAGAAACCATTCTTGAGACATATAATTTGTTACCTGTAAGTTACCAACGTGCATTTCGTACGTTACAATGACGACAGGGTCAAACTTGTGTGGAGTTTGCCCGTGAGAAAAAGCTTGCATTTGAGAGGTGGTGTAGGGCCTCCCAGTGTCAGACTTATGACAGTCTCGTTCAGCTACTACTTCACGATGGAAATAAATGGTATAAAATACCGACACAATGGAAAAATAAACACATAAGCAGTATAATGTGATCCTTTATTGACAACGTTTCGCCCACGCAGTGGGCTTTATCGAGTCACAGACAGATCTACCTGGATATTGAGCAACATGGAGATATATAGGGTCAGTCAGGTGGAGAATGCTGGGTCAGGTGGAGAAAGCTGCATGTGAGTCTTAAAAAGTAGTGTGATAGTTAAAAACATAGTGTGACTTAAAGGACCTGCAGTGTACCATTCTTGAGTTCTAGGTGGGATAGCGTTGAAGAAGTTTCTTGGCAATAGGTTCAGCTATGTTGTAGAAGCCGTTGTTCTGGTTGAAGTTGTTGGATATACAGATGAGTGATGATTCTAGGATTCTTCGGTATTGCGTGTTGTCTTCTCTGGCGATGAGTCTTGCGTTTCTGTAGTTGATTAAATGGTTGTGTAAATTTCGGTGTTGAACACAGGCATTTCTTGAGTCGTCAGATCTGCCTGCGTACTGGTGTTCTGAAATGCGTGTTTGTAGGTCTCTGGATGTTTCGCCAACGTATAATTTGCTGCAGCCATTACAAGGGATTGTGTATACCCCTGCCGTGGATTGAAGCTTTTCCTGTCTGTTACTGGTAATGTCCTTAATGGTGGTGGATGTGGAGGTGGATACTCGGAATGAGGTCTTAGAAAAATGTTGGAAACTTGTTTGGAAATGGAGTTGGTGGGAAGGACTATGTATCTCTTCTCAGCAGTGTCTTCTCTGGGTGTGTTGAAGATGTTTAATGCCCGTCGTCTGCAGTCTCTAATGAAGTGACGAGGATAGTGAAGTTTGGAAAAACTTGTTCAATGAGGGAGCATTCTTCTTCAAGGAACTCACTGCTGCAGATTCTGAGTGCGCGCAGGAAAAAGCCTATAATTACACCACGTTTAATTTTGGTGTCGTGGTGAGAGTAGAAGTGGAGAAGATCGTGTTGATTGGTAGGTTTTCGATAGACTTTAAAACGAAGTTCATGGTCAGCTTTGCAGAGAAGAACATCAAGGAAAGGAAGAGTATTGTCGACTTCTTCTTCTAGTGTAAACTGGATTGATGGCTCAACCTGGTTGAGATCGTGTTGGAGAGCTTGAACGTTG
>WNWK01040672.1:0-16854 GCA_009830355.1 Cherax destructor
TCAGTAACCTTCCTCCTATTCCATACATACGTGTATTGTTCCTTTGTATAAAGGCAAAGGGGACAAAAGAGAGTGCAAAAATTATGGGGAATAAGTCTGTTGAGTGTACCTGGTAAAGTGTATGGTAGAGTTATTATTGAAAGAATTAAGAGTAAAACAGAAAGCAGGATAGCAGATGAAAAGGGGCTTTAGGAAAGGTAGGGGGTGTGTAGACCAAGTGTTTACAGTGAAACATATAGGTGAACAGTATTTGGATAAGGGTAAAGATGTTTTTGTGGCATTTATGGATTTGGAAAAGGCGTATGATAGGGTAGATAGGGGGCAATGTGGCAGATGTTGCAGGGGGTATAGATATATATATATATATATATATATATATATATATATATATATATATATATATATATATATATATATATATATATATATATATATATATATATATATATATATATATATATATATTATTTTATTAACAAATCGGCCGTTTCCACCAAGGCAGGGTGGCCTGAGAAAAAATCTTTCATCATCATTCACTCCATCACTGTCCTGCCAAAGGCGTGCTTACACTACAGTTATAAAACTGTAACATTAACACCCGTCCTTCATATATATATATATATGTATATATATATATATATATATATATATATATATATATATATATATATATATATATATATATATATATATATATATTTATTTATTGTACCCACGAACAAGTGGTATTGATCAATAACAACACTGCGAATAGCCAAGGAGTCGAACTCATGCTTCTTTGGCCGGCCTCATGGTGAGCGAAAACACATGACGCTCTAGTCCACTTGAGATTTTGGCTTATTAAATAGCAACGCTCCTCTTGCCGAATAAGGCAAGCGAAAATTTTGTAGCAATAATTTCGCAAAAATCATTCTGAACCTAACGAAAAATATATTTAATTGTGTTTGTTTATTATTAAATTATTGTAAACTTATCTAAAATATATTTAGTTGGATTAGGCTATATTAAATTGCGCTTTTTATAATAAGGTTAGATAAGTTTTCTAAGTTTCTTATGGTACAAAATTATTATTTTTACATTAACATAAATGAAAAATATATCTTGACATTTTACCTATTCGACAGACATATATATATATATATATATATATATATATATATATATATATATATATATATATATATATATATATATATATATATATATATATATATATATATGTCGTGCCGATTAGGTAAAACTGGTCAATTGCAAGAACTCATCTAAAATTAAGTCCTTTCTAAAATTTTCTCTTATACATTTAAAAAATATATTTTTTCATTTATGTTAATGTAAGAATTTATAATTTTGTACCAAGAGAAACTTTGAAAACCTACCTAACCTTATTACAACAAGCGCAATTTAATTTAGCCTAACAACTAAATATATTTTAGATACGTTAACATTAATTTAATAATAAACAAACACAATGAAATATATTTTTTCGTTATGTTCAGAATGATTTTGAAATTATTGCATCACAAATTTTCACTTGTCTTATATGGCAAGGTGAGCATTGCTATTTAAGCCAAAATCGCAAGTTTTACCTAATCTGCACGACATATATATAATCAGTCTGTATAAATTTATCTTTCTATCTCTTCCGTTTACTGCCTTTCTTTCCTTTTATTCTTTCTCCTTTCCTGCTTTCTCTTCCAATGCAATGCCTAATCAATTATTACAGTCATAATTCTCCCTCCCTTTCCCTCGGCTCCCTTTCATTTGGCTTCAAACCCTCCTCTCGGCTCCTTCCTATAATTTCGGTCATTCTCATCCCCTTGGCTCCCTTCATTTGATTTCGCTCCCTTCGTTTCCTTTGCCTTCCTCCCTTCCCATTATTCCCATCATTCATTATCTTTGTTTTTAATGAAATTCTTTGGGTGTGTGGATGAATGGGGTTGAAAGAAACTTAGGTGAAATTTTCTTCTTAAGTACTTCTTCCTTTTTTTTCTCTTTCTCTTGTGTATTATTTCTCATTTCTACTCTCTTGTGTTTCCTTACTATTTTTTCCAATAATAACATTATTTTTCTTAAGAAATTATCAGTAATGCTGATATATATATATATATATATATATATATATATATATATATATATATATATATATATATATATATATATATATATATATATATATATACATACATATATATATATATATATATATATATATTATTTTTTTTTTATTAACACATCGGCTGATTCCCACCAAGGCAGGGTGGCCTGAAAAAGAAAAACTTTCATCATCATTCACTCCATCACTGTCTTGCCAGAAGGGTGCTTTACACTACAGTTATAAAACTGCAACATTAACACCCCTCCTTCAGAGTGCCGGCACTGTACTTCCCATCTCCAGGACTCAAGTCCGGCCTGCCGGTTTCCCTGAATCCCTTCATAAATGTTACTTTGCTCACACTCCAACAGCACGTCAAGTATTAAAAACCATATGCCTCCATTCACTCCTATCAAATACGCTCACACATGCTTGCTGGAAGTCCAAGCCCCTCGCACACAAAACGTCCTTTACCCCCTCCTCCAACCTTTCCTAGGCCGACCCCTACCCCGCCTTCCCTCCACTACAGATTTATACACTCCGAAGTCACTCTGTCTCGTTCCATTCTCTCTACATGTCCAAACCACCTCAACAACCCCTCCTCAGCTCTCTGAACAATCGTTTTGGTAATCCCGCACCTCCTCCTAATTTCCAAACTCCGAATTCTCTGCATTATATTCACACCACACATTGACCTCAGACATGACATCTCCACTGCCTCCAGCCTTCTCCCCGTTGCAACATTCATCACCATGCTTCACACCCATATAAGAGCGTTGGTATAACTATACTCTCATACATTCCCTCTTTACTTCCATGGACAAGGTTCTTTGTCTCCACAGACTCCGAAGTGCTCCACTCACCCTTTTCCCCTCATCAATTCTATGATTCACCTCATCCTTCATAGACCCATCCGCCGACATGTCCACTCCCAAATATCTGAATACATTCACCTCCTCCATACTCTCTCCCTCCAATCTGATATCCAATCTTTCGTCACCTATTCTTTTTGTTATCCTCATCACCTTACTCTTTCCTATATTCACTTTCAATTTTCTTCTTTTACACACCCTACCAAATTCATCCACCAACCTCTGCAGCTTCTCTTCAGAATCTCCCAAAAGCACAGTGTCATCAGCAAAAAGCAACTGTGACAACTCCCACTTTGTATTTGCTTCTTTATCTTTTAGCCCAACACCTCTTGCCAAGACCCTCGCATTCACTTCTCTTACAACCCCATCTATAAATATATTGAACAACCACGGTGACATCACACATCCTTGTCTAAGGCCCACTTTTACTGGGAAATAGTCCCCTTCCCTCCTACACACTCTAACCTGAGCCTCACTATCCTCATAAAAACTCTTCACTGCTTTCAGTAACCTTCCTCCTATTCCATACACCTGCAACATCTGCCACATTGCCCCCTATCTACCCTATCATACGCCTTTTCCAAATCCATAAATGCCACAAAAACATCTTTACCCTTATCCAAATACTGTTCACTATATGTTTCACTGTAAACACTTGGTCTACACCCCCTACCTTTCCTAAAGCCCCCTTGTTCATCTGCTATCCTGCTTTCTGTTTTACTCTTAATTCTTTCAATAATAACTCTACCATACACTTTACCAGGTACACTCAACAGACTTATTCCCTATAATTTTTGCACTCTCTTTTGTCCCCTTTGCCTTTATACAAAGGAACAATACACGCTCTCTGCCAATCCTAGGTACCTTACCCTCTTCCATACATTTATTAAATAATAGCACCAACCACTCCAAAATTATATCCCCACCTGCTTTTAACATTTCTATCTTTATCCCATCAATCCCAGCTGCCTTACCCCTTTCATTCTACCCACTGCCTCACGAACTTCCCTACACCCAACTGGCTCTTCCACACTCCTACAAGATGTTATTCCTCCTTGCCCTACACAGAAATCACAGCTTCCCTGTCTTCATCAACATTTAACAAATCCTCAAAATATTCTCTCCATCTTCCCGATACCTCTAACTCTCCATTTAATAACTCTCCTCTCCTATTTTTAACTGTCAAATCCATTTGTTCTCTAGGCTTCCTCAACTTATTAATCTCATTCCAAAACTTTTCTTATTTTCAACAAAATTTGCTGATAACATCTCACCCACTCTCTCATCTGCTCTCTTTTTACATTGCTTCACCACTCTTTTTCTCTCCATATACTCTTCCCTCCTTGCATCACTTCTACTTTGTAAAAACCTCTCATATGCTAACTTTTTCTCCCTTACTACTCTCTTTACATCATCATTCCACCAATCGCTCCTCTTCCCTCCTGCACCCACTCGCCTGTAACCACAAACTTCTGCTGAACACTCTAACACTACATTTTAAATCTACCCCATACATTTTCGACCCCATTGCCTACACTCTCACTAGCCCATCTATCCTCCAATAGTTGTTTATATCTTACCCTAACTGCCTCCTCTTTTAGTTTATAAACCTTCACCTCTCTTTTACTTACTGATTCTATTTTCCTTGTATCCCATCTACCTTTTACTCCCACTGTAGCTATAACTAAAAAGTGATCTGATATATCTGTAGCCCCTCTATAAACATGTACATCCTGAAGTCTACTCAACAGTCTTTTATCTACCAATACATAGTCCAACAAACTACTGTCATTACGCCCTACATCATATCTTGTATACTTATTTATCCTCTTTTTCTTAAAAATGTATTACCTATAACTAAACCCTTTCTATACAAAGTTCAATCAAAGGGCTCCCATTATCATTTTCACCTGGCACCCCAAACTTACCTACTACACCCTCTCTGCATGTTTCTCCCACTTTAGCATTTAGGTCCCCTACCACAATTACTCTCTCATTTGGTTCAAAAGTTCCTATACATTCGCTTAACATCTCCCAAAATCTCTCTCTCTCCTCTACACTCCTCTCTTCTCCAGGTGCATACACGCTTATTATGACCCACTTTTCGCATCCGACCCTTATTTTAATCCACATAATCCTTGAATTTACACATTTATATTCCCTCTTTTCCTTCCATAACTGATCCTTCAACATTATTGCTACCCTTCCTTAGCTCTAACTCTCTCAGATACTCCTGACTTAATCCCATTTATTTCTCCCCACTGAAACTCGCCTACCCCTTCAGCTTTGTTTCGCTTAGGCCAGGACATCCAACTTCTTTTCATTCATAACATCGGCAATCATCTCTTTCTTATCATCCGCACTACATCCACGCACATTCAGACACCCCAATTTTATAAAGTTTTTTCTCGTTTTAGTAGATTTGTACAGGAGAAGGGGTTACTAGCCCATTGCTCCCGGCATCTTAGTCGCCTCATACGACACGCATGGCTTACGGAGGAAAGATTCTTTCCACTTCCCCATGGACAATAGAGAAAATAAAAAGAACAAGAGCTATTAAGAAAAGAAGAAAAACCTAGATGTGTGTATGTATATATATGCATGTGTATGCCAGTGTAGTGTGACCTAAAGTGTAAGTAGAAGTAGCTAGATATACCTGTTATCCAGCGTGTTTATGAGACAGAAAAAGACACCAGCAATCCTACCATCATGTAAAACAGTTTCAGGTTTCTGTTTCACAGAAATATATATATATACATATTAGTCACAGAGCGGCCAGTTTCCTCTTTCAGAGACTCAGTGTTGCGATCCAGAAAGGAAATGCCTGCAGCATTCTGGGCACGTGGCCCACCGCCGGGGAGTTGGACGAAGTATTTAAGATGTAGCCTCTGAGATGTTATTTATGACTCACGAAATCGTAATGACACGATTGCAAACAAACCATACCACGGGTGGGGTTCGAACCCGCGGTCAGAGACTCAGAACTCCAGACCGTCCGTAAGCCACTGAGCCAGCTAGCTTCAATAAGATTCATCCAACTAGATATATTCTACCATAGGAAGGTTAGCATAGGCACCACTGTGTCCACAAATGCAAGTGGTGCCTATGCTAACCTTCCTATGGTTAAATACCTAGTTGGATGAATCTTATTGAAGCTAGCTGGCCAGTGGCTTACGCGACGTCTGGAGTCTGAACTCTCTGACCGGGGTTCGAACCCACCCTGTTATGTATGTTATTTATGTTGTTCTATTTCCTTCTTGTATTTTTATTACTGTATTTTGCCTTTAAATAAAGTCCACACAGAATATAGAATAAAGGGGGTGGTAGGAGAACAAAATATTCACACAGCTCCGGGGAGAACCTTGAGTTTTCCCTGAAGTAAGTCTATTCTTATCTCTGAGGATGAGCGTCCCTAGTCCAGTTGCAGAGGTGGTACCTCCCTATATATTAAATATATATGGAAAGAGAGGCTGCGGCACTGCACTACTCTGGGGAAAAACGTCCTCTCACTTCTTCAGGGGGTCAACGCCTCTGCGGACCGGTCTGAGACCAGGCCTCGTCGTGGATCAGGGTCTGATCAACCAGGCTGTTAACTGACGTACGAACCACAGCCCGGCTGGTCAGGTACTGACTTTAGGTGCCTGTCCAGTGCCTTCTTGAAGACAGCCAGGGGTCTATTGGTAATCCCCCTTATGTATGCTAGGAGGCAGTTGAACAATCTTGGACACCTGACACTTATGGTGTTGTCTCTCAGTGTACTCGTGGCACCCCTGCTTTTCAATGAGCGAATGTTGCATCTCCTGCCGAGTCTTTTGCTTTCATAGGGAGTGATTTTCGTGTGCAGGTTTGGTATTAATCCCTATAGGATTTTCCAAGTGTATATTAGCATGTATCTCTCTCGCCTGCGTTCCAGGGAATACAAATGAAGGGACTTCAACCGTTCCCAGTAATTTAGGTACTTTATCGTACATATGTGAGCTGTGAAAGTTCTTTGTGCACTCTCCAGGTTAGCAATTTCAAATGCCTTGAAGGGGGCAGGTAGTGTACAGCAGTATTCCAGATTAGCGAGAACAAGCGATTTGAAGAGAATCATCATGGGGTTGGAGTCCCTAGTTTTGAAGGTTCTCATTATCCACCCTGTCATTTTTTTAGCAGATACAGTAGATACATTGCTGTGGTCTTTGAAGGTGAGATCCTCTGACATTATCACTCCCAGGTCCTTCACATTACTTGTTCGCTCTATTTTATGGTTATAATTTATTGTATACTCTGATACAGTTTTAAATTCCTCAAGTTTTCCATATCTGAGTAGTTGAAATTTCTCATAATTGAACTTCATATTATTTTGAGTGGCCCATTTGAAGATTTGGTTAATGTCCGCTTGGAGTCTTGCGGTGTCTTCGATGGAGGTCACTGTCATGGCAATTTGGGTGTCATCCACAAAGGAAGACACGCAACTATGGCTTACATCTCTGTCTATGTCAGATATGAGGATGAGGAATAGGATGGGAGCGAGTACTGTGCCTTGTGGAACAGAGCTTTTCACTGTAGCCGCCTCAGACTTTACTCTGTTTACTATTACTCTTTGTGTTCTGTTTGTTAGGAAGTTACAGATCCATCTACCAACTTTTCCATTTATTCCTTTGTCACGCATTTTGTGCGCTATTACACCATGGTCGCACTTCTCGAAGGCTTTTGCACAGTCTGTGTATACTACATCTGCATTTTGTTTATCCTCTATAGAATTCAGGACCTTGTCATAGTGGTCCAGTAGCTGGGACAGTTAGGAGCGACCTGCTCTAAACCCGTGCTGTCCTGGGTTGTGTAACTGATGAGTATCTAGGTGGTTGGCGATCTTGCTTCTTAGAATCCTTTCAAAGATTTTCATGATATGGGATGTTAGTGCTATCGGTCTGTAGTTCTTTGCAATTGCTTTACTGCCGCCTTTGTAGAGTGGGGCTATGTCTGTTGTTTTTAGTGAGTGTGGGATGACCCCTGTGTCCACGCTCCCTCTCCATAGAATTCTGAAGGCACGTGACAGGGGCTTCTTGAAGTTCTTGATAAACACGGAGTTCCATGAGTCTGGGCCTGGGGCAGAGTGCATGGGCATGTCATTTATTGCCTTTTCAAAGTCTTGTGGTGTTAGGATAATATCCGAGATATTTGAGATGACCGAATTTTGGGTTTCGTTCATAAAAAATTCATTTGGATTGTAGACCCTTAGTCTGGGCAGCGGCTCGCTGAACACTGAGTTGTATTGGGACTTTAATATCTCACTCATTTCTTGGCTGTCATCTGTGTATGTCCCATCCTGCCTAAGCAGGGGCCCAATACTGGATGTTGTTTTTCCCTTAGATTTGGCATAAGAGAAGAAGTATTTTGTTTTAGTTTTTTAATTTCCTTTATGGCTTTTAATTCTTCCCCCTTCTCAAGGAGTGTTCTTTGACACTGGTGAGGTGCTCTTGATCTAGGAAATTAGATCTATAATCCAGTTCCCTGAATTGAGCCTCAATTCCTTCCATTCCCCACATGCGCTGTATAATCCTACGGGTTTAGTGTTCCCCTAATAATATATAATAATAATAATAATAATAATAATAATAATAATAATAATAATAATAAAAATTTTAGTTCTTCCTGAGATTGTCTCCTGTAATATTCCTTAAGCTTAAGTTCGATATTTGCTATTTCTCTGACCAGTGCCTCCCTTCGTATTTCAGATATATTGGCCCCTCTCAGAAGCTCTGTGATTCTTCGCCTTCGTCTCTATAGGGATGTCTCTCTCTTTCTAGTTTACATTTTCTCACTCTTTTTCTTAATGGAATGTGCCTTGAGCAGACCTCAAGAGCCACAGAGTTACTTTTTTCTAGGCAAAGGTTTGAATCTGTGTTGTCTAGGATATCTTCCCGGCTTGTTTCATTTAGGACGTGATTGACTTGTTCCCATTGTATGTTTTTGTTATTGAAGTTGAATTTTGTGAGGACATCCTCATGACTGATCACATTTTGCTGGTCAGGAGCCCTGCGCATACATGTCTGTATCTCTATTATGTTGTGGTCTGAGTGTATTGTCTTTGATACGTTTATATTACGTATCAGATCGTCGTTGTTAGTGAAGATGAGGTCTAGCGTATTTTCTAGTCTTGTAGGCTCTAATATTTGCTGGTTTAAAGTGAATTTGGTGCAGAGATTTAATAGCTTGTGTGTGTGTGTGAATTTTCATCTTAGCTGCCTCCTGGGGTGATCTCTGATAAAATATTATTTTGTGCACTCCTCCATTTTAGGTGTCTCAAGTTAAAATCTCCCAGTAGCAAGATGTTTGGGGCAGGAGTTGGGAGATTTTCCAGATAGTGGTCAATTTTCAAAGCTGTTCCTGGAATTGCTGGGAAGTTGCCTCCGAGGCTTGTATACCACAGCAATGACAAGGTTTTGGTTTTCAATCTTTACTGCCAAAACTTCAACTACATCATTTGAGGTGAACCCTAAACCTAACACTGTGTAAGAGAGAGAGAGAGAGAGAGAGAGAGAGAGAGAGAGAGAGAGAATCATCATTATTGACACAGTCCAGAAGGCTGCACTGTAAACACAAGCATTGGGTTATTTCACCTTCACCCTCCTTGAGCTAATACGCTAGGCATTCCTTTTATACATTCATCAGGCCTTAATCTGACGTCTTAGAAGAGAAACAACCTTTATCCACGTTCTTATTTACCAGTCACCACAACCAGATACTTTTCATCCTTAAAAACACTTAGGTAAGTCATACAGTAGCCATACATTATTTTCTGTGTAGCATTCCTTTGCTATATCTGTTATTTAGGTAACAGCCCACAGACACACCTTAGATGTAATCCTAATACTTGGTACCGTCGCTTAGATATAACCCTAGTACCCAGTACCGCCCCGTAGATGTTTATCCAAGTACTCGGAACCGTCACTTAGATGTGATCCTAATACCCAGTGCGCTCACCTCTTACTGTCACTTATATGCAACCTTTACATGCAACGTTAATGTGATGTGCCACTCTTTAAAGCCAGTCCTAATGCCACGTATTACCCTTGCAATGCAACGCTAATACCGGGTATAACCTCTTATATGAAAGCGTTACAGCGGTAACTGAAACACAGACACAAAAGTTGAGAGAGTCGACGGAAATAATAAAAATATAAAAGTTTATCTAGGGAAGAAAAGGTACCAAGAAAGAATTAGTATTACCTATCAAATGATTAGAAAGGCAGTTGAATGATGCTTCGAAAATGGCAAAGAACTGAAGGCCATCGCCTAAACGAAGATGGTACACAGCCACATAAGACAGAAGGTGACGCTAATGGTCCGGATAATACGACTCAAAAGGAGAGTGAAATGATAGGAAAGTAATTAAAGAATTGTAAAAAAGTTCAAATAATTCTTCACCAAGGAGTCAAGGAAAGTACCGGAGGAGGAGGAGGAGGAGGAGGAGGAGGAGGAGGAGGAGGAGGAGGAGGAGGAGGAGGAGGAGGAGGAGGAGGAGGAGGAGGAGGAGGAGGAGGAGGGGAGGAGGAGGAGGAGGAGCAGGAGCAGGAGGAGGAGGAGGAGGAGGAGAAAGAGGAGCAGGAGCAGGAGGAGGAAGAGGAGGAGGAGGAGGAGGAGGAAGAGGAGCAGGAGCAGGAGGAGGAGGAAGAGGAGCAGGAGGAGGGGTAGAACTGTGCGCGTAACGAAATCTAAAAGAAATAATATAGGTAAAGAAAGAATTTAGAAGGATCGTAAGGTAATTGGATGCAAGGAAATCAGTGTTACCAAACAGGATATCATCTTGGGCACTGCAGAAACTGTGAAACACTCAATGGCAGAATCTAAACGTCGAGAGAAATGAGTCAAGTGCCAGGCAGCTGTAAAGCCGTCGAGAGACATTATTCTGTAGACCAACACTGCCGTCCAGGAACATATTAGAAAAAGATTATTAAATATATAATAAAAGAGTATTTAGAAATTTCGCCCCTAAGAGAAAGTCAACACAGATTCAGAAATGGTAAATCTTGCCTTTCAACTCGCCTAAAGTTTTATGACAGTAAAAGAAATGAAGTAAGAGAGAGAGTGTGGGATGAGATGACTGAATCTTCTTAAACTTCAAAGAAAGCATTTGCGTCAACCGTGTAACGTCAGCAACATGTATGAATTAGCTCACTTCAGAACTGCATTCAGGAACCGTATAAAATTATTCATTTAATTTACACAACTTTCTTATCGCCTCTCTTGGAGTAAACTTGGCCAGCATGGAGACAGCCCTGATAAAGCGTATAAACAACAGGGGATTCAAGAGTCAGCATCTCGACTGGTACTGGAAATGAGTGCATAAAAGGCGAGGAGAGACACAAAATTGAATTTAACAGCACTAAAAGAGATGACCAGGAGATATCGTCATGCCATACACAACCCTCAGTAAATCTAATACGATGGAAAGGACCAGGAAATTTGTGAGGAAGCAAGGAAATATTGGGATAAATTAAAGACGCAGATGAGTCACAATGATGCAAGGAAATAATACATTTTAAGTGTCAGTGCGGTCTTGCCCAGCCTGTATATGGAACGCCTGGAAGCAAAAGGGTTCAAATATTTCATCCCCAACATTACGTTGCTGTGATATTCATATAACATTCTCCAAATCGTTTCAAGGAGGAGAGTGTGGGACTCAACACCATCGAGTCCTCCTTCCAGTTTACAATGGAAGTTGAAATGAATGCTGCTCTACCTTCTGTGGATGTAATGTTCATCAAACATGTCAACAACGTGTACAGGAAACCCATCAACATTCCTTCCAACACGACAAAAAAAAAACGAGGCGTCCTCTTAAAATAGATCCTTTCAACATTGTGAAACTGGAGCCTCAAGATCATTGAGGATGAATGCCAAATCATAATCTGCTCCTATTTTACGTTTTATTCTGTAGACGGCAAGCACAAAAAATACTGAGCTTCTCCAGAAGCTCAGTATTTTTGCTTCAAAACTCAGTATTTTTCGTGCTTCTCCAGAAGCTCAGTATTTTTCGTGGTTCCCCAGAAGCTCAGTATTTTTGTGCTTCCCCAGAAGCTCAGTATTTTCGTGCTTCTCCAGAAGCTCAGTATTTTCGTGGTTCCCAGAAGCTCAGTATTGTTTATGCTTCCCCAGAAGCTCAGTATTTTCGTGCTTCCCCAGAAGCTCAGTATTTTCGTGGTTCCCAGAAGCTCAGTATTTTCGTGGTTCCCCAGAAGCTCAGTATTTTCGTGCTTCTCCAGAAGCTCAGTATTTTCGTGGTTCCCCAGAAGCTCAGTATTGTTTGTGCTTCCCCAGAAGCTCAGTATTTTCGTGGTTCCCAGAAGCTCAGTATTTTTCGTGGTTCCCCAGAAGCTCAGTATTTTCGTGGTTCCCAGAAGCTCAGTATTTTTCGTGGTTCCCCAGAAGCTCAGTATTTTTCGTGGTTCCCCAGAAGCTCAGTATTGTTTGTGCTTCCCCAGAAGCTCAGTATTTTTCGTGGTTCCCCAGAAGCTCAGTATTTTTCGTGGTTCCCCAGAAGCTGAGCAAGACGCTTCGTCCTACACGCAGGAAAATCTCCCCATCCATCTCCAGAACTCTCAAGCACAGCACCTCAAGTATAATTGTTCTTGTGTCAAAAATCATCCTCCAAATCATCAGACTCTGGAACATGCACATGGATCTACAGGATCCCATGCTTAGGGAACGACACGAACAACATAGTAGAACTTACGTTTAACACATGGGTCCTGGAATATAAGTCCGCGTGTAAGACTCTGTTTCAGTAATATCTGGGTCATCACAAAGTTATAATGAAGATGATGATGATGATGATGATGATGATGATGATGATGATGATGATGATGATGATGATGAAGATGATGATGGAACAATGAGATGTTGTGTTAGGGCTTCTGTGACTCTAGTAATATCAACCAACAATATCAAGACGCATTTTGTCTCGCCAACCATCCCCCCTCACTCAACTCATTCTACACGGGCACCCCCTCACTCAACTCATCCTACACGGGTACCCCTTCACTCAACTCATCCTACAAGGGCACCCCGTCATTCATCCTACACGGGTACCCCCTCACTCAACTCATCCTACACGGGTACCCCTTCACTCAACTCCTCCTACACGGGTACCCCCTCACTCAACTCACCCTACACGGGTACCCCCTCACTCAACTCATCCTACACGGGTACCCCCTCACTCAACTCATCCTACACGGGTACCCCCTCACTCAACTCATCCTACAAGGGCACCCTCCTCAACTCATCCTACTCCAACTCATCCTACGGTACCCCTCACTCAACTCATCCTACACGGGCCCCTCACTCAACTCATCCTACACGGTCCCCTCACTCAACTCATCCTACACGGGTACCCCCTCACTCAACTCATCCTACACGGGTACCCCCTCACTCAACTCATCCTACACGGGTACCCTCCTCCTCATCCTACAAGGGCACCCCGTCATTCATCCTACACGGGCACCCCTCACTCAACTCATCCTACACGGGTACCCCTCACTCAACTCATCCTACACGGGTACCCCTTCACTCAACTCATCCTACACGGGTACCCCTCACTCAACTCACCCTACACGGGTACCCCTCACTCAACTCATCCTACACGGGTACCCCTCCTCAACTCATCCCACGGGTCCCCTCACTCAACTCATCCTACACGGGTACCCCTCACTCAACTCATCCTACACGGGTCCCTCACTCAACTCATCCTACATGCCCCTCACTCAACTCACCTACACGGGTACCCCGTCACTCAACTCATCCTACACGGGTACCCCTCACTCAACTCATCCTACACGGGTACCCCTCACTCAACTCATCCACGGTACCCTCACTCAACTCATCTACGGTACCCTCACTCAACTCACCTACGGGTACCCCGTCACTCAACTCATCCTACACGGGTACCCCTCACTCAACTCATCCTACACGGGCACCCCTCACTCAACTCATCCTACACGGGTGCCCCTCACTCAACTCACCCTACACTGGTACGTTATAAAAATGGTGCAGGTGACCTTACCTCCGAGCAACACTGCTATAAATATAACCCTGACCTTTACTTCCCCGTCTATATATATTGACATGTTCAGTATCATCTCCTGAGACTGAGCGAAACGTCGTCTCCTTACCTCACTTGTCGCCAATATCCCTCACTAAAGCCAAGCACTGAACGGAAATATACGAATAACCAGCACATTGGAGAACAACTTTGACGACGTTTCGGTCCGACTTAGACTACCGAAACGTCGTCATAAGTTTAGACTTCTATGTTTGGGTTATCTGTAATCGTTTCAGTCGTGGTATTGTCCCTTTTATTCTTTAAAGGTAAATGTGGAGCATCCAAACGTCGTACGCAGGTTAACGACTAGTTATGACTAGGCCCCGAAAGTCACAAGTCAGTTACGAAGGTACTCAAGGTTTGGAACTTGACCAGGAGCTGTAATTCGACAAATGAAACAAAATCCCATAAATGAAACGGGTGAGTACAATTAGATGAATATAACTAAGATAATACTCGCGGGGTGAGGTCAACTAGATGAGTATACACTACTGCGAACACATGAGTCAATACTGCTAGGTGAGGTCAACTAGGTGAGTATACGCTACGCAACACATGAGTCAATACTCTAGGTGAGGTCAACTAGGTGAGTATACACTACTGCTAACACATGAGTCAATACTGCTAGGTGAGGTCAACTAGGTGAGTATACACTACTGCCAACACATGAGTCAATACTCGCTAAGTGGGATAACTAATCACAAGTAGGTGAGTATAACTATCTGATCGAACTAGGTGAATAAAACAGGTGAATAAACACACATAAAGAACAAAGTTAAAAAAACTTCGAGGACGTTCATTGGCTGGGACAAGGGCACAAAAATGTTCTCTCAGGTTTCAACGGAGCTGCTCCACTCTGCTGCTGCTGCTGCTGGGGGGGATGGTGAGAAGTGA
The DNA here is from genome assembly GCA_009830355.1 of Cherax destructor. Taxonomy (NCBI): domain Eukaryota; kingdom Metazoa; phylum Arthropoda; class Malacostraca; order Decapoda; family Parastacidae; genus Cherax; species Cherax destructor. Next base: position 14,945 of record WNWK01040672.1, read on the forward strand.
AAGAGGCTTCAGTAGGTTAGTATGGGTTGGTTGGGGTTGAGGAGCCTGTTGCAGGTTCCAGTGGGTTGGGGGGAAAAGAGGTGTTGGGGATGTAGAGGAATAATAGGGTTAGAGTTGGTGAGTATAATGAAGTGAATGAGGATACGCATCATATATTAACGGAATACAATGCCGACAAGCAGGAGCTTAGTGACTATCGACGAAAACTTTCGACGCTCAGCAGGCTTCTTCATTCGAAATAAAGAGGTGACAGCAAAAAGGGTGGGAGGTGAAGTGGAAGCTATGAAGGTGATCATCACCACGGCCGAGAGACTGACTAACTCAAGCTTACTTCTTCTCCCGGTTGAGGGGCTGACCACCCTGACCTCGCACACGCGGTGAGATATCCACAGTGACGGTAGAGGTTGAACTGGGATGGTGGGAGTTGTAGTAGGATGGTGGGGGGTTTTAGTAGGATGGTGGGAGTTGTAGTAGGATGGTGCATGTTTAGTAGGATGGTGCATGTTGTAGTAGGATGGTGAATGTTTAGTAGGATGGTGCATGTTGTAAGGATGGTGCTGCTGTAGTAGGATGGTGCATGTTGTAGAGGATGGTGGGGGGTTTTAGTAGGATGGTGGATGTTGTAGTAGGGATGGTGCATGTTGTAGTAGGATGGTGGGGGTTGTAGTAGGATGGTGGGGTTGTAGTAGGATGGTGCATGTTGTAGTAGGATGGTGCATGTTGTAGTAGGATGGTGGGGGGGTTTTAGTAGGATGGTGGATGTTGTAGTAGGATGGTGCATTTGTAGTAGGATGGTGGGGGTTGTTTGTAGGATGGTGGGGGTTGTAGTAGGATGGTGCATGTTGTAGTAGGATGGTGCATGTTGTAGTAAGATGGTGAATGTTGTGTAGGATGGTGCATTTGTATGGATGGTGAATGTTGTAGTAGGATGGTGCATGTTGTAGTGGATGGTGCAATGGTTGGGTAGGGATGGTGCATGTTGTAGTAGGATGGTGCATTTGTATGGATGGTGATTTGAGTAGGATGGGGCATGTTGTAGTGGATGGTGAATTTGTGTAGGATGGTGATGTTGTAGTAGGATGGGGGGTTGTGTAGGATGGTGTGTTGTGTGGATGGTGAATGTTGTAGTAGGATGGTGCATGTTGTATGGATGGTGCATTTGTGTAGGATGGTGGATTTTAGTAGGATGGTGCATTTTAAGGATGGTGCATGTTGTAGAGGATGGGGATCGTAGTAGGATGGTGCATATTGTAGTGGATGGGGGGGTTTGGGGGTGCATGTTTGGGATGGTGCATGTTGTGGGATGGGAATGTTGTAGTAGGATGGTGCATGTTTGTGGATGGTGAATGTTGTAGTAGGATGGTGCATGTTGTATGGGTGGTGGGGGTTTTTAGTAGGATGGGCATGTTGTATAGGGTGGGATTTGTAGTAGGATAGTGCATGTTGTGTAGGTGGTGGATGCTGGTAGGATGGTGCATGTTGTGTAGGATGGTGCATGTTTGTGGATGGTGGATGCTGTGTGGTGGTGCATATTGTGGATGGTGGGGTTGTAGTAGGATTATGTTGAGTAGGATGGTGGGGTGTGTAGGATGGTGGATGTTTTAGTAGGATGGTGGTTGTAGAGGATGGGGGGTTGTAGTAGGATGGTGGGGTTGTAGTAGGATGGTGATGTTTTAGTAGGATGGTGATGTTGTATAGGATGGTATGTTGTGTAGGATGGTGATGTTTAGTAAAGGTATGTTTGAGGATGGTGGATGTTATGGATGGTGATTTGTAGTAGGATGGTGGGGGGGTTGTATAGGATGGTGATGTTGTGTAGGATGGTGGGGGTTGTGGAAGGGATGTTTATGGATGGGTTTGGGTTTTTATGGATGGGGATGTTGTATAGGATGGGGGATTGTAGTGGATGG
>WNWK01040673.1:0-16853 GCA_009830355.1 Cherax destructor
GCATGTTGCTTAATATTTTTTTATTTCATTAGTGTAGTAGATTGCAGTTTTTTCCCCCCTGTTGATCAGGTCTGCAGTTATGTGGGGTGTACCCAGGTGAGTTTTAAGTGTCTATAATATTGTGTTTTGGTTAAGTTTCTGTAAGAATAATGAATTTTAGGTGTGCATTTAATGTTCTAGGAGTGCATTGATGTCATTATATTTTTTTACATAGGGATCTGGCATTGTAGTTAAATACTGAGATGTTCTTGGTGTTGCTGAAGATTTTTTTTGTTTGGTTAACTGCATAATATTTGCAGTCTTGGTCTAGAGTGAATTGATTATTAAAGATTGAGACAGATCGCATATATAGTTTAGAGCATTAATTAACTGTTTCAGTAGGATATGTAATTATTATGTCTCATGATAATAGTTTAAAAAGAAATGACTACATTATGATCTTGTAAATTTTAATTAATTGTACAATATTAATGATATTCTTAAGCCTTTAATATAGCAGTTAAAAATATTTTATTAATGACATTTTCTCCCTATCACCAGTTTGTCATCGTCGATCGTTGTCAGATGATACCTTTAAACTCTTGCGCAATCAAATGGGTGAGACATTTTGTGTGCCAAGTGTTCCAGCAGCAGCTCATCCAGTCACCACATTGGCCGGTTCAACTGCTGTTACACCTCAGGAAATTGTTGAAAAATGAGTGCAGCTGACCTTACTTCCAGCCATCTACTGGCACAGTCAATCCTTTGGCGCAGCTAAAATTACCTGCCCGGTCACAGTGGTCTGCAAGAAGGTGGCCGTTATTGTCTTTTCCTCAGATTATCCTGATCTTCTAGTACACTCGCAGCTTAGAATCCAATAAGCATACACATCAGATTCTTGCTTGTGTCCTCATGCACTCCTGCTCATTGTCAGTGCCATGTGAACAATAGACAATTCTCATCTCAAGTTGACAATAATAGAAAACATTGCCAGTGTGTGCACAGTGCAAAAAAGTCAAAAACTATTGAGAGAGATGTGACAGATTGCAAGTGTAAGTTGACTACAGTATCTAGTGTTGATGTTGACCCATTGGTGTGTGCACCAAGACTTGTGTAGCCTTCAGGGCAAGCAGACGATGAAGGATCAGCCAGTAGCATCCACGTTCAGATCCAGGAAGTGGGGGTGAAGGAGGAAATACAGTATTACAAAATAATCACCTTGGAGGACCGGTTCGTCGCGAGGCTCAGGAGAGAGGGGGTTTTTTCAGTGTTGGTGATGTTGAAAGAGTGGTACTCCAGAACTTTGCCTGTCTTTTTCAGAACTGAGTACTCTTTTAATGTCTACAGAAGATGATGATCCTGGCATCAGTGTTTGTGCAAAGATCATCATCTGTTGTCACTGATAGCTCAGAAGACCATCTAGTCGGTTGCTGCCATGACCCTCAAAACTCTTGTGATCTCTTTATGCGAGAGTGAGGATGTTATGCCTGGTAGCCGTTTGTCAGATTACGAGGTGGATACTGATATCCGCCAAATAGTAGATTTCTTCGAGAGAAATGGGGTCTGGCTCAGGATCTGAGGCTCCTGACGCACATCTTCTCGAGTAAGGCAGGGGTGTCTGGTACCCTGTTAACACACAAATTTAGTGCTCTACATGCTGGTCATAGATTGATCAGTGTAACAAGCCCTCCATGTCCTGTTCATCATACTACTAGCAACTCAAATGCTGGCAATAAGTCATATAGCACCAAAGATTGTGCAACACCAAAGTCCTGCCGACAGCCTTGTTCACGGGCTGAGCGGCGTGATACATTCGGGTCAAAGACAGACCAAAAGTTTACATAACAGAGGGTACCGTCCGTGCAAAGCGATATATTTGAAGCAAAATGAGCAAAGTGAAATATATTTTCTTTATGCAATGTTTTTAATATACATTGTTGACATTTTGTTTCCTAGTCACAAGCTTAAGTGTTTTGTGATAATGAACTAACTTTTTTTATCTAGGCATGTGAAAAAATAAAGCTCTCAAATAATCTTCATTATCCCAGCAGTGGCAGTATAAATTTAGTAATTTATTTTTGATAATGATGTATTAATACTTTCTCCTGATATAAAATTTAGTACTGTACATAATTTTTAAAACCCCTATAGTTAATGAAGCCATCAGTATTTCTAAGAACAATTGTTAGGGGTATGTTGAATAGTAATGTAATAATTTTAAATGTTCTAATATGAAAATTAATTTTTGAAACCTATTTGTTTCAAACTTAGTGTACAATTATAAATGTACAATTTTTTTTTATGTAAAGTAGAGTAGGTTTCTGGAGGCTTCGTTAATTCTGAATTTGTGAATAATAGTAAATTTTGCATGCTCGAATTATTGAAATTTTTCGTAGTTTATATTTTGCATGTACATTAATAAAAAATAATATAAAGTACTGTACTGTAATAAAAAAATCACTTACCTTTATTGATGATTGATGACTGGTGGTGATGACTACATGGGAAGTCAGCCAGATGAATTCTCTGTACAATCATCCATCTCTCAGGTTCGGGCTGAGATGTCTGAGGTACAATACTGGCTTTATGAAATGCACTATAGATTTTTTTTTTTTAACAAAAAATTACCAGTCAACAGCAGAGGTACTCTCACCTTTAACCATCATGTCTAATAAATTACTCCACTTTCTTAATGAATTTCTCGCTTTCTCATGGGGCAGATTCTCCTTTGTCACTCACTATGATGTACACTAGAACATCGCCAGAATCCACAATGTGATAAGCATGAGTACTGGCATAGAGAGCTTTGTGTGTGCACCATCAGGTAAAACCGAAACATTGTGGACTGCTAAATGGCAAACGTTGATGGCGGTGATGCGCTTACATGGTGGCCACTATAATGCATATTAAATCCCTTGTTTTCATTGCCCCATTAACCCTTTGACTGTTTCGGTTGTATGTATACGTCTTACGAGCCAGTGTTTCGGACGTATATACTAAAAAATTCTAGCGGCTTCAAATCAAGCGGGAGAAAGCTGGTAGGCCGAAAACTGGTAGGCCCACATGTGAGAGAATGGGTCTGTGTGGTCAGTGTGCGCTGTATAAAAAAAATCCTACAGCACGCAGTGCATAATAAAAAAAGAACTCTGATCGTGTTTTGGATTAAAACGCTGACTTTGAGGTGTATTTTCGTATAGTATTTATGGTTGTATTCTCTTTCATGGTCTCATTTGATAGAATGGAAAACATATTACAGAAATAGAGATGATTTTGATTAGTTTCATGATGAAAACGACCTTGAAATTGAGCTAGATTTTTGCCAATGTTCAAGAGTAAACAAATCACGCCACGCGTCCAATACACATCAACTGGCGAGTCTGATATTCTTTCACAAGTGCACTGATATTATTTATACCATTTTTACAATTATGCAGTAGTCTGCATAACAGTAAATCTTCAATTTTTTGTGTGAATAAAAAATCAAAATAGAAAGCAAGAGTAATATAAGAGGGCCTAAAGACGTGACTAATGAACAGAGAAAATCTTATTTTAGTGCCAGAAATGTCTGCATTGTTTATTCTGGACCCTATTTTGAAATTGACATCTTTTTATTTTGCATGAAATTGGCCAAATTGCCAATTTCTGACCACTTTATTGGGTAGTTGAAATCAGTAAATTGGCGGTTTCTTGTACTCAATCGATAGAACAAATGGAGTTCTAAAGAAATAGCTATGAGTTTGGTGACTGGAACAATGGAATTGGCTGAAAATAGGGCTCAAAGTTGGCGAAATCGCCGATGCGTATATATCGCCGAGATCACTAACTTTGCAGAGCGTAATTCCATAAGTTTTCCAGTAAATTTCGTACTTTTGGTGTCATTCCCTTCTACCTCGATCTCTTGCTACCCTCTATCCCTGCACTATCCACCGTCATGCTGCACTCCATACCCTACTAATCATCCATCTCCCTCTTACAACACACACTCCTGCATCCTACAATAACCTGCAGCGCTGTATAACCCCTGTGGTTTAGCGCTTCTATTTGATTATAATAATAATTTTGGTGTCATTACCATCGGGAAAAGATTCTCTTATCGTTTCATAAGAAAAATAATTTTATTTTTCGAATATTTTGTGACACCAGGAGACACTTCAGGATTTGGGGTTGCGACAGTCAAGCGTTAATACTCTTACAGATTAATTAAAATTAATCTGTAAAACATATCTGGCATAGTAATTGAGTAAACTGTGATTTTCCTTAAGATTTTGTCTTACCTGGAGTATATCTGGTCCTGTATTTACTGCAACTGCCAAAATTGTGGCCAGAGTTGTACTACAGTGAAAGAGAGAAATGACTATACAGTCAACCCTCCGTTTTCGGTGTTTCAGTTTTCGGCATTTTTCGGGAAATTTTACCTCCGTTTTCATGCTTGGTATGGGACATGTCCACCAGTGCCCCGCACATACAAAGCCCGCTAGACCGCCACCCACGCACATTGTCACGCAGTGTAGCATTGTTTATGCTCGAGTGAACATCATCCCAGGAGTTCATACAAAACATTTATTAACAATGCATTGTTTTTGACCCTTGATTATGTGTGTAACTACTAAATAAGCTACCATGGGCCCAAAGAAAGCTCCTAGTGCCAGTCCTTTGGTAAAGAAAGTGAGAAACATGATGGAATTTAAGAGTGTAGCAGGCATGCAGGGAGTATAGCAGGCATGCAGGGAGTGTAGCATGTATGCAGGGAATGTAGCAGGCAGGGAAGGAGTGTAGCAGGCATGCAGGGAAGTGACCCCGGATAAGGACTTGGTACCTAAATTCCTTATGGAAAGGGATTCCCTTTCCAAACAATAGCCTCTCTTCCCTCTTCCCTCCTCCTCTCTTCCATCCAGCAACATCAGTCTTCAATAAAGGTAAGTGTCACATTCAGTTCATTCATTTGTGCATGTAAATCTATCTTTAAAGCCCCAAAATTTATTTTTTCAAACTTCTAGGTTTCTGGAACGGATTAATTGAATTTCCATTATTTCTTATGGGGAAAATGGTTTCAGTTTTCATGTGTTTCAGTTTTAGTGCATCCCTCGGGAACGGATTATGCACGAAAACAGAGGGTTGACTGTATACAGTGGACCCTCGGTTTTTGTTGAAAATTCTTTCCAGAATGCTGTTTGAGTGCCATTACCAAACGAATTTGTTCCATAAGGACAAATGTAAATTAGATTAGTCATTTCAGACCCCCAAAAATACACTTACAAAAGCACTTACGAAAATACACTTACATAATTGTTTGAGTTTGGAGGTGAATGAAAACCAAGGGTCCACTGTATATGTAATCTTAAATTACAGTAAATTTATAATTTTTGTGCTTTCCATGAATATAATATTGTATATAGTATAATGATTCAATCAGGTCATGTTTCTCGGCCTTCTATTCGATCGCTGGTTGACATGGAAACCTCACATTTCCTCTTTGAAGGCAGCTTGCCATGGTCAGTTCAACCTCCTTAAAATTCTTGTGCATTGTTCATGGGGAGCAGATCGCCAGACTCTCCTTCGTTTGCATTCCGCCTAGTTTTGTCAAAGCTGGATTATAGTGACCAAGTCTATTCTGTGGCTTCTCCTGCAACTCTTTCTAAGTTAGATCCCTTCATCATCAGGGTCTGTTTATGCCTTGGTGCCTTTCGTTCATCTCCTGTTGAAAGCCTCTATGCTGAGGCGAATGTTAATTCCTTAGCCGATTGTCGTGATGCTCATTGCCTTCGTTACGTTGTCCACGCTCATGACCTTCGGGTTCCTTCTATGTATAGGTTGGTCTCAGACGTTAGTAGAAGCTTGTTATTTGTTTGGTGCCCCTGCTTACTCCGTCCGTTTTCTCTACATCTTCTCTCTCCGGTCTTCTCTCAGTTGTCTCCTTTGTATGTTCATGTAGCGTCTGCCTTTTCCCTCCTCCTTGGGAGGTTCCAATAGTTCGTGTCTGTTCTCCCTACTGCTGTGCCCAAAGCTCTCCTACCTATGGCTGCTCTGCTCTCTTTTCTTGATCACTTCCGGTCACATGCTCGTGCCATTGCTGTTTGTACAGTTGCTTCTAAATCTTCTGACGGTGTTGGGTTGCAGAGTGTTCCTGACGATGTTGTCCGGGGTCATTTGTTAGACTCTGCTAGTATTTTTACTGTCGAATTGTATGCATCTTCATAGCGCTTCTCCATATTACATGTACTATGTCTCCTTCGGTGTTTGTGATCATTTCGGATTCCCTCAATGCTTTACAGGCTATTAAACAATTTGATTCCCCTCAACCATTGATTCTTTGTATTCAACTTTGGTTGTGCTGTGTAGCTAGCAAAAACAAAGATGTCATTTTCTGTTGGGTCCCTGGATACGATGTGTGGGGCAATGAACAGGCGGAGGCTGCTGTGCGGTTGGCGGTGCGTGATCTTCCGGTTTCCTATAGAGGTACAGTAGAACGTCATTTAGCACGATAGTTACGTTCCTGAAAAAGTCGTGTTAGATAATTTCGTCTTAAATAATTAACAGAACTTATGGGAAAAATAGGGTTACGTGTTTGAGAGTCCCCAAAAAGCCAAACAAGTTTTTTTTAGACCAACATATCTTGCAAAAATTGAAGGCGAATATGTAATTTTAGTTCATTGTCATGATCTATTACTGCTTAAGACTACAAATGCAATAGAAATAATAGTATTTCTTACCTTAAATTGTGGGTAATGATGTTTGTGGATGGTAGTGAAGAGTGGATATGGATGGTGTGGCCCTACTGGGCTGAGGTGGTAGTGAAGTTTAACTGAAGTTGGTTGAACTGAGTCAAATGGTCAGAACTCAGTGTCATCAACCTTCTAAGTCAGTCAAGCCATTCAGTAATCAGTCAAGCCATTCAGTAAGTCAGTCAAGCCATTCAGTAAGTCAGTCAAGCCATTCAGTAAGTCAGTCAAGCCATTCAGTAAGTCAGTCAAGCCATTCAGTAAGTCAGTCAAGCATTCAGTAAGTCAGTCAAGTCATTCAGTAAGTCAGTCAAGTCATTCAGTAAGTCAGTCAAGTCATTCAGTAAGTCAGTCAAGTCATTCAGTAAGTCAGTCAAGTCATTCAGTAAGTCAGTCAAGTCATTCAGTAAGTCAGTCAAGTCATTCAGTAAGTCAGTCAAGTCATTCAGTAAGTCAGTCAAGTCATTCAGTAAGTCAGTCAAGTCATTCAGTAAGTCAGTCAAGTCATTCAGTAAGTCAGTCAAGTCATTCAGTAAGTCAGTCAAGTCATTCAGTAAGTCAGTCAAGTCATTCAGTAAGTCAGTCAAGTCATTCAGTAAGTCAGTCAAGTCATTCAGTAAGTCAGTCAAGTCATTCAGTAAGTCAGTCAAGTCATTCAGTAAGTCAGTCAAGTCATTCAGTAAGTCAGTCAAGTCATTCAGTAAGTCAGTCAAGTCATTCAGTAAGTCAGTCAAGTCATTCAGTAAGTCAGTCAAGTCATTCAGTAAGTCAGTCAAGTCATTCAGTAAGTCAGTCAAGTCATTCAGTAAGTCAGTCAGAGTAGTTCAGTAAGTCAGTCAAGTCATTCAGTAAGTCAGTCAAGTCATTCAGTAAGTCAGTCAGTCATTCAGTAAGTCAGTCAAGTCATTCAGTAAGTCAGTCAAGTCATTCAGTAAGTCAGTCAAGTCACTCAGTAAGTCAGTCAAGTCACTCAGTAAGTCAGTCAAATCATTCAGTAAGCCAGTCAAGTCATTCATTCAGTCAGTCAAGTCAGTCAGTCAGTCAAGTCATTCAGTCAGTCAGTCAAGTCATTCAGTCAGTCAGTCAAGTCATTCAGTCAGTCAAGTCATTCAGTCAGTCAGTCAGTCAGTCAAGTCATTCAGTCAGTCAAGTTAGTCAGTCAGTCAGTCAAGTCAGTCAGTCAGTCAGTCAAGTCAGTCAGTCAGTCAGTCAGTCACACAAACTTATGTTTACATCTTTTTATGTGTACAAAGTAACACTTCATTACGGCCACAGGTTATGTCTTGTCTAATATCTGTGTTTTCTTCTTTAATTCAAGATCAAAACACAATTCACTCTTATTCTTCACACACACACAGCTGGCTGGCTTGTAGCCAGGACTAATTGACGCGTATGAAATACGTACGAATGCTGGGGTGGTGGGGTCCGTGGTGGCTGGGTAAGGCGGGTAGTGTCTGCTGAACCACAACAGTAGTAGTAGTGTGAGAATGGTTATTTGTTTTTCCTTCCCACAAACTAAGTTTATTCAGATACACGGGGCCAGGAGCTGAGTCTCGACCCCTGCAACCACAATTAGGTGAGTACAGTTACATACATTATCATACATAGCAGCATATGTGTAGAGAACCTAGGATAACCCAAAAAAGTCAGAGTGACAGTATTTCCATTGACTGACTTGGGTTATCCTAGGTTCTCTACATATGCTGCTATGTATGATAATGTATGTAACTGTACTCACCTAATTGTGGTTGCAGGGTCGAGACTCAGCTCCTGGCCCCGTGTATCTGAATAAACTTAGTTTCAAGAAGGAAAAACAAATTCCCTTTCCTCAAAGCATGAGGATTCTTAGGCAGTAAATAACCATGCGCTCAAAATTTTTCCCTCCTGCCGAACCGTGTAATATCATCTTTACGTCGTGTAAGATGATAATGTGTCGCAAATCTTAAATCGTGCAATACCGGTAACGTGCAACATAATCTCGTGCTAAATGACGTTCTACTGTATTCCGTTCAAGGATTATTTTATTGTCATCTCTACCCGTCTTTGCGGCCACTGGCAACGGTGATCGAACATGCACCATAACAAATTGCACTCTATTAAACCGCTTTTGGGTTTGTGGTCATCTTCTTACCACTGTTGCCATACTCGGGAGACTGCGCTCTCCTGTCTCTGCATTGGCTATACTCGCCTTACCCATGGGTATCTCATGGAACAACTCCCTATCCCTCTGAGGTTTGTTGGGTCCCTATTTCGGTTCTTCACTTTCTTGTGGATTGCCTGGTTTACCAGCGAGCTTGCAGGATTTACCTCCACCGAGACTGCTGCTCAACAGTTCTTAACTTATCTTCCCTTCTTGCAGACGGGCCTGCCTTTGACTTACGATCACTTTTTGACTTGTCAGCAACTGCTTTACTATATGAACTTTTACACACATCTCCTAATGTCCCGTCCAGCCCTTTTCTCCCCTCACCTCTGATCCCCTCTCCATCTAGCTGTTTATAGCCCCAGCACTATTTTCTGCCCTGCAGCGCTGCATGACCCTTATAAGTTTAGGGCTTTATTTGATTATAATAATTATTCAATCATAGTTTTGTTTACAGCTTTTCCCCAAAAGGATAGTCAGATATCTGGGTGGAGTTACATTAAGAGTTACACCAACAATAAACAGCAACTTAAGATATCCACTTTCACTTGCATAAAAGTGGACACTGCTTACTCACACTGATCAAGAGATGCCTAATACTGGACCATGATAGCATTTAACCCTTTCAGGGTCGCGAGGCCCTCTCCCAAACTCGTTCTCAGGGTCACAAATTTTTCGGAAAAAAAAAAAAAAAAATTTTTCTTATGAAATGATAGAATTTTTTTCCAATCATAACGCCACCAAAATTATGAAATTTGATGGAAAACTAACGGAATTATGCTCTTGTGAAGTTAGCGGTATCGATGACATTTATGCATCGGCGATTTTGCCCACTTTGAGCCCTATTTTCGGCAAATTCCTATGTTTCAGTCTACTAAAATTATAGCTATTTCACTAGAATTCCATTTGTTCTATCAATTGAGTATAAGAAACCGCCAATTTACGGATTTCAACTACCCAATAAGGTGGTCAGAAATTGGCAATTTGGCCAATTTCACACAAATTTCAAAATAGGGTCCAGAATAAACAAGACAGACATTCCTGGCACTCAAATAACATTTTATCTGTTCATTAGTCATGTCTCCAGTCCCCTCTTACATTACTTTTGCTTTCCATTTTGAATTTTTATTCTCACAAAAAATAGAAGATTTACTGTTATGTATACAACTGCATCATTGTAAAAATGGTATAAATAATATCAGCGCACTTGTGCAAGAATATTAGACTACCCAGTTGATGTGTATTGGACGCATGGCGTGATTTGTTTACTCTTGAACATCGGCAAAAATCTAACATTTTCGCTACTTTGCGCTCAGTTTCAAGATACTTGTCATCGTGAAACCAGTCAAAATTATCTCTATTTCTGTAATATATCATCCATTCTATCAAATGAGTCTAAGAAAACGAGTATACAAGCATAAATACTATACGAAAATAGACTGCAAAGTCGTTGTTTTAAATAAAAAATACGGTCAGTTTATTTTTCCTCATTATGCACTGTGTGGTACAGGATTTTTTTTATACTGCGCACACTGACCGCACAGACCCATTCTCTCATATCTAGGCCTACCAGCCTGTTTCCACTTGATTTGAGGGCGCTAGAATTTAGGCATACTAGTACGACGAAAACCCTGGCGCGTAAGCCGTACTAGTACAGCCAAAACCCTGAAAGGGTTAAAGACTCTGACAGCCTTTCAGAATAATATTCTTGCTTTTCACAAATGTTCATTTTATTGCATTATTTGCCTACTCTGCAAATAATTTGACAATTTAATGTGATTCTTAATTGATCATTTTGATTTAATTGCATTGTGTTTACATCCTTTGCTTTTATTGTTTGTTAATTTTATCCATGTTTTTAGTGTGTGGATGTTGCATATAATTTTGTCTGCGTGCTAAGTGACCTACATGATCAAAGTGCTCTGTAAATATCACTGCTATTTCTGTTGAAGCTGCTGCTGCTGACACTGCCATATATCCTGGCACTTGTATTAGTGTTTATTTCTGCTTGTATTCCTTTCATGCTACTTTGTTCGCTCTTCACCCTTGATTTAGTTTAGAAGAAATATTCATGTAATTTTATGACTTCAGTAGCATAAAATTAGCAAATATCTTCACGGACACACTGTTGGTCAGATTATCAATATAATATGATCAACCTACTACATACATTAAGCTCATCAAGAGGTTCCTTGAAACTGGTGAGGGCTCTTGATATCAGGAATTGGCTCTGACCCCACCTTTCCTTGAACTGAACCCGACTGCCTCCGTATTTAATAGGTTCCTACATGTTTAGTGCTGCCCTTGCTGAATTTAATAAAATACAATAATAATAATGATAATGGATATAATACTGTACTTTTAAACTATTATCTATTTAGTGTTCAATCCCCAACAGGGTTCCTCCAATAATGACTGCTGAAGTCCTTTAATAACATGCTGTAAGTCTTGAATTGATGCTGAGACCAACACAAAGTGAGTGTAAACAAGAATTATTATGCTGTAATTTCAGCTATATCTGCTTTCACTCTTATTAACTTGATACATCATAGAGACCTTTACAATCCTGGGAAAGCGAGTTTTCAAATATTCAATGCAAAGGTTAATTTAAATGCTATTGGCAGTAGGGTGAGAAGACCTGTGAACAGTTACAATTCAGCTTTTATTTCAAAATTACTGTATTGTACATATAAAAACGATACAATAATCTGAAGGCAAATAGGATGCACAGCATTTCAGGCAAAACTTAATCTAGTCTTAAAATCTACAGGTTTTGTTTTTAACCCTTTCACTGTCTTTTGCATAGATCTGTGTTACTGAGGCCAGCGTCACTTATGCAGATCTATGTCTTAACAACAGCGACCTCAAAAATAGTATGAGCAGTCTATTTTGGCCTAGACATGAGAGAATAGATGTGTGGTGGAGTGGTATTATTAGAAACTTTAAATTTTGCTGACAAGTTACAAGATAATTCATAATTAAAAACAATTATCGTACCTGCACTCCTCTGGCAAGGCAGCGATAATGTGAATGATGGTGAAAGTGTTTCTTTTTCGGGTCACCATACCTCAATAGAAGATGGCCAGTGTTAAAAATTTTTTTATTAAAGGGTGAATGATACTAGTCTATGAAATTACAATACATAATAAGGGGCCCTCAGTGAGTCCTTTAGATGGTCTCCATTGCCATACACAAGCTGCACTTTAAGAAAATTTATTGCTGTTTGCAAATAAAATTACTAAATTTTATTAAGTTGGCAGGTGGTTTTATAATGAAAGAAGTCTCAGTTTAGATGGCATCTGTGTAGTACACTGTAGTGCCTGATGTGAGTGCCTAATCAGTCAAGTATCACAAATCACAATCAGCCAAGTTGTGATGGTTATGTAGACCTATAGGCTGCTAGCAGCAACAGTCGGTAAGAAAATATGGTGTCAAGCTGGGTTGCAAGGGTATAAAAACCCTCCAAACCAATCACAACCCAGATGGGTATGTATATATACAGTGGACCCTCGGTTAACGAAAAAACTTCATCCCAGAAGCCTGCTCAAGTGTCATTACCGAACAATTTACGTCCTTAAGAAATAATGTCCCATAGGTTAGTCTATTTCAGACCCCCAAAAATACACTTCCACATGCACTTACAATATTATACTTACATAATTGTACGATTTCCGGGGTATTCGTTAACCGAGGGTCCACTGTATATTCTTCTTTATTTCAACGCATCAGCCGTATCCCACCAAAGCAGGGTGGCACAAAAGGAAAATGAAAGTTTCTCCCTTTAACTATAGTAATGTATACAGGAGAAGGGTTATTAGTCCCTTGCTCCCGGCATTTTAGTCGGATGGCTTACAGAGGAAGAATTTTGTTCCACTTTCCCATGGAGATAGGGAAATAAAGAAGAACAAGAACTAATAAAAAGATAAAGAAAACCCAGAGGGGCATGTGTATATATATGCTTGTGCATGCATGTGTAGTGTGACCTAAGTGTAAGTAGAAGTAGCAAGATATACCTGGCATCCCGTGTGTTTATTAGATAAAAAAGACATCAGCAATCCTACCATCATGTAAAACAATTACGTATAAAACAATATAATGACATAAGTTCACTGAAGGTTTCTGCAGACATGAATATAGTGTTAAGAAGGATAACACTATGTGAAATTATTGGTAAAACACAAGAATTGCAGCATTTGACAAAAATGTGGGAATAAAAAATGCAGAAAGAGAACAGGAGGATGAGCAGTGGATGACAACAAAGCAGATTTTAAGAGACTTTTGGCATATCATCTTGCTGCCATGAATAAGTTACTTTAGTGTCAGCACTTTGCTAGATTATGCATGTTGGTTAAATAGTTGATAAGTAGATTTATGGAAGTGCATGTTTTTTAGAAGAGCTATTATGTCAGATAATTATTTAATGGTAGGTACTGCAATGGGTAAGAAGCAAACAGAATGCAAAGAGAATAATATGTTCTATTTATTTATTTGAGGAAGCATTAAACCCACACAAGCCCTTTAGCATGAGTGGTAGAGGCTCAATCCTCTGTTCAATAATTGTACCCTAGTGTCTGACCAATCAGGCTGTTGATCACAGTGGGTAAAAGAGAGATGAAAGTAAATGGACTAAAGAAGAGGAATGTTAGTGAAGTATAAGCAACTACTGAAAGAAAGGTGAGCTAGATAGGTAATGAGGAAGAGGTCGAGGAAGTATGACATAGTAAAGTATGCAGCAAAGGTTTGCGGTTATAGAAAGGTGGGTATGACTGGGAAAAAATGGTGGAATGAAGTAAACAGGGTGGAAAATTATATGCAGAAAGCAGAGTTTATTAAAAGAAAAATAGGAACTAAAAGAATGGCGAAAGAATACAAAACAGCAAATGAGAGAATGGGTGATTATTATTATTATAATCAAAACTAAGTGCTAAACCCACTAGGGTCATACAGCACTGCAGAGAATGGGTATCAGCCAATTTTGCTGAAAAAAAAAGTTTTGGAAAGCTTAATGAACTGAGATAGCATGACCAGCAAACAATTTTGGTAGTCAATTATATTTATTCATAAGGGAGTGCTAAACCCATAAGGCTTATGCTGTACCTGGGGAATGGGCAGTAATCATGAAATGGGATGATAGGTTCAATTCCTTGGATTATAAACCCCTTGCCAGCATCAAGGCACCTCTTGGGAAGGACTGCCTAGCAGTCAGGAATGAAAGAAGTGAAATGTAAGATAGGGAAAGTAGCAGAGATGAAGATTGGGTAAGAATATTATAATTATGTGGCGGGGGGATGGAAGGTATTCAGGCTCAATTCAGGGAACCAGAGTACAGATCCAATTCCCTAGATCAAGAGCCCCTCATCAGCATCAATGAACCTCCCTTGAGCGGCGGGTAGGGAAGAACGAGGAGTGAATGTGGAAGTGGGGCAAAGCAACTGAGAAAGAAGGGGTAAAACCTAAGTGCTACAAACAGGTGTGGATATAGTTTTTGAGTGGTAGTATATTTGTTTAGTACATCAATTAAAGAAAGTAAGGTACCTAAGAATTCATAGAGAAGAATGTAGCAAGAAAATTATAAAAAATGAAGTGCTAAACCTACAAGGTCACAAGAAAATAAGCCAGTTGATTATTGTTATTGCATTCTTGAGGATGCGTCACATCCATCTGACGAAATTATTATTATTATTATAATAAAAAAGAAGCGCTAAACCACAGGGGTCATACAGCGCCATCTGACGAAAGTGAGAGTATCTCCAATTCATTAAACCCAAACCCATAAAGGTTGCCCATTGGGGGTAAATACTAAATCCTTAAGGTCATACAGCATCTGGGGAATAAAGGGCAATCAGGTCTGATCCATTGAAGGGAGGGAAAGTCCAATTCCTTAGTTAAAAAGCCATTCCCTAGCATCAAGGAATCTCCTTAGAGGGGTAAGATCATACAGCTCCTGAGAAATGGGAAGTACTTAGATTGGATCCAAGGAAGGGAAGTTTAGCTTTAATTCTTCAAATTAAATGATGTTAATGACTAATTTGTCCTGAATTATTATTATAGGGATGCTAAACCTGTAGGGATTATACAGCTTCTATGGGGGGAGGGGATAGAAGGCATTTAGGCTTAATTCAGGGAATTGAAGAACAGATCCAATTCCCTAGATCAAGAGCCCCCTCACCAGCATCAAGAAACCTCCCTTGAGGGGTCATCCTGAATTAAGTTTTGTCCTTCAAAGGGTTTAGTGCCTAATTTTATTATTATTATTATTATTATTATTATTATTATTATTATGTCATGAAAAGCTTCGCATGTACAGTCATCCCTTGGTTTTCATGTTTAATCCGTTCCAGAGGGATCAACTAAAACCAAAACCATTTTCCCCATAAAAATGGGGGGCCTTAAAGATAGATTTACATACACAAATGAATGAACTCAATGTGGCACTTACCTTTATTGAAGACTGATGTTGCTGGATGGAAGAGAGGGAGGAGGAGAGGGAAGAGACCCTATTTTTGGAAGGGGAATCCCCTCCATAAGGACTCTATTTACCAAGTCCTCATCTAGGGTCACTTCCCTTCTTTGTCTTTTAATCCCACTAGGACCAGCTTGAGTCACTGCACACCTGTGACACTAAATATCTGTCCAGAGAGCTCTGTGTCTGGCGTCTCTTTAACCCTTAAACGGTCCAACGTATATATACGTTAGTACTGCTACTGCCCCAAACGTATTTTACATTTTATTTTCATGCCTCCAAATTTGGCATGATTGGCCTAGAAAGCCTGGTGAGCATAGAATAGGTCTTAACACTCGGTGTGTGCCATATTAAAAAATCTGGGACCACTTAGTACCTTGTGGGAGCACCAGGTAAATTGAGCGCCAACTAGAGCAAACACTGCAGCAAACACCAAGGATTCACTGATGTCATGTCATATTAACACTCCCTTTGAAGTAGAAAGTGATGTCGGCAGGCTGGCAGGCCAGCTGGCTGCCTGCCTGCCTGGCCACCTGGCTGGCAAGCAGCTGGTTGGCCACCTAGCTGGTCAGCTGGGTACCTGATTGGCTGTCTATCTCTGTCTGTCTGTGTATCTTTGTCTCTATCTCACAGGAACACATACGTAAATACAATTATCCTAGGTAATTTACACTATGTATAACTAAAAAATCCAAAAGTGTTATACTGTGCTTGTGATCTGTGTAATACCAGTTGGTTCATGAGCTACTCTCTGAGACAAGGAGACGACAGACAAAGACACACAGACAGACAGGTTTGCGTAACAAATAAAGGAAGCTATGTAAACTCTCAAATGTCATCACTGTAATTACTGGACTGATAAGAAGAGACAAGACTACGGCTCGCCCGTCTGAAATGTCACCAGTCATCATTAGTGGAGATCAGATGAGATAAGGCAGTGATGCTTCAAGGGAACTTTTATTATTATTATTATTATCATTATTATTCACTATCATTATTATTATTATTTTTATGCACTATCATTATTATTATTACAGTGGACCCTCGGTTAACGAAAAAATTCATTGCAGAAGCCTGCTCAAGTGCCATTACCGAGCAGATTTACGTCCTTAAGAAATAATGTCATGTAGGTTAGTCTATTTCAGACCCCCAAACTACACTTCCACAAGAACTTACAAAATTATACTTACATAATTGCACGATTTCCGGGTATTGTTAACGAGGGTCCACTGTATTTGAGTACAATTTCAGTACCTAATATTAGTGTCAGAACACAGATTGGCTATGAAATCACAAGAACTACTATAAATTGTGATTATGAGAACATAAAAATATATAAAATAATAAAAAAGGTATATCGGCAACGATTCTGCAAGCGGCAGGACTCCTGTTGCTGTCAGGTGAGCATCCAGTGCCAACTTCTCCGCCTCATATCTCAGGTAACTACTGACCCAAATTCTTTTTTTATCCTATAACACTTAAAAAATGTGCTCTTTATTTCTATATATTTTTTTTTTCATAAGATTCGGGGCACTGGGTGAGCTAACGT
>WNWK01040674.1:0-16853 GCA_009830355.1 Cherax destructor
TATGCATCACTTTTCCTTCCATGTGTCAACCATTACATATGCATTTCCTTTCCCCTTTTCCTACTGAATAATATTTGTAATAATTATAATAAACATATCCTAAACTCATATGGATCACACAGCTGAGTGTGTAGGTGTTACCAGGCAGTCCTCACAGGAAGGTACCGGGTGCCTCTCCCTATGGAATCGTGACCAATCTGCAGATGTGGGAGTCCCTTTTCCCACCTCCGACAGCAATGGAAAGATGACGGCCAGGAGGTTATTCGAGGCTTGATGAAAAACAATTAGTCATTCCACGCCCAGCCTTGGTTGTGTGAGGGTGTATTGAGGAGACCTCTGGTGGCCGACTTGTGAGATTTTATTTTCACAGCCATGACGGAGGGATACAGGCCCCGCGTAAACACCATTGGTATTGAAGTACTTCAGGGAGCGGTTTATCCGTCAAACGTGGACGTTGTCTTGCCGGCTATACTTCGAGATTCTCTGGGTGTGGACCACTCAGAATTGTATGGCATAGCCCTTAACGGGGCACGACGGATCTTCGTGAAATTTGCATGTACGGCGGCGTATACCAGAGTTGTGGATAAATATCAGGACAAGCGGCTGGTGGTAATGAAAGGACTGGAGGTATGTGTAAGGGACGTTTCGGCAACTTACAAGTGGATAAAGTTGCGAAACGTCCCATTTGAAGCCGGGGAAAGTGACATACAGGAAATGATGAAAATGTATGGGATTGTCCATGCTGTTACTGTTGGTAGATGGATGAATGGTCTTTACGCTGGTATGTTGGAAGGCACATATTCGGTAAAAATGACGTTAAGGAATCCCATACCCTCCTTTATCTTAATGCATGGTTTTCGCACTCAGGTATATGTTACCTATGTTGGACAGGTGCGTACCTGCCGGTTGTGTGGGCAGACGGGGCACCTGGCGGTTGACTGTCAACGTAAAATACCTGAGGAGGGTAACGTCGGGAAGGCAGATGTACTACGGACGGATGAAGGAGTGCAACAGGACGAAGAATTGGCAAGGAAACAAGGAGATGGTGTGAAGGAGGGCATGGTACGTCAGATATGGAGCGAGGAGGTGGAGCAGGAGGAAAGAGTACAGGGAGAGGTGGACAGGGTGCAGCCTGCAGAATCTGTGGTGAATGGTGTAACGTCTATGGACGAGAGTCAGAGGGATGTACGGAGGAGGCTGAGATCTTGGAGGATCTGAATGAGTTCATTCGAGGTGGTCCTTTGTCACTTGAGGAAGTGGCAGGGATGGGAATTGGGGAGAATCAAATTGACGTCAATGACGGCACTGAAGGACGGAGTGAAGTCCTGGGGAAGACAGGACATCAAGTTGAGGTTCAGGGTACAGTGTCAGTAGTGGTAGCAGAAATACATAGGGAAGAGAACATGGAAGTAAGTGGAGACAAAGGGGAATCAAGGAAAAGGCCAGGGGAAGAATCTGAGGATGACCTATTAACTGCTGCACAAAGGCCTGGTAAGAAGGTGTGGGCGGATGTGGTGCAGGGAAAAGGAAGTAGGGTGAAGGGTAATGGTGATAGAAGGGATATAAAGGGTGATGGGAGGATTAAGGGAGGGTTGGAAGGAGCAACACATGGAAAACTAGACAAAAGAGTACTGAAGCAGAATGGAAAACCCCAGCCCTTCACTTTAGGTGTGTAACGATGAATGTTAATGGCCTCAGGAACGAGGTCAAACGTAAATGGGTTGAAGTAACATTGAAGAGGTTGAGAGTAGATGTGGTATTTTTCCAAGAACACAATTATCAAATAGGATCAGAGCTGGTAGTTAAGGGGTATAGGGTTTTTGCGTGTAACGCATTTGCAGGTTTTGAAGGGGGTAATCGTTAAAATGGTAATGAACTGAAAGAGGAGGGGAATATGGGTGAGTCGATGAGAACGGGGGTCGTAGTACTAGTGGCGAAAGGGGGGTATCAGGAGGGGTTAGGTGATTATAGGGGAATAGCATTATTGACGGCAGATTATAAAATATTTGCAAAGGTTTTAGCAAACAGGATCAAAAGAGGGTTAGGGGGAATGTTGCATGAGGGACAATACGGGGTGCCGGGACGGAGTATCAGAACGGGGCATAGACGTGTAAAGCAGTTTATTGAGAATAGTCAGATGGGAGGAGTATTGGGGGTGGATTGGCAGAGGGCATATGATAGGGTGGACAGGGAAATGTTATTGGATATTTTGGGTAGGCAAGGGTTTGGGGAGGCAGTTATAGGATGGGTTCGAACTTTGTATGAGGGGGCTTTAGTTAGGGTGCAAATTAATGGGAATGTGGGAAGAAAGGTGGAGATGAAGAAGGGTCTGCGGCAGGGATGTCCGCTGTTGCAGATCCTTTTTGCCTTATTACAGGATCCGTTTTATAGGTTGGTGGAGGAGGAGGTTTTACGGGAGGGTGACATGGAGGAGGATGCAGAGGGGGGTATTGTAGGTTATGTAGATGATACTACAGTGTTGGTCAGGTCTGAGAAGCAGTTGAGTATGATCAATGAGTTGGTTGAAAAGTTTGGGAAGGCAACGGGAATGAGGGTGAATAAGGAAAATCTAATTTATTGGAGGTAGGCAGTTGGTCGGGGAACGTTGGAGAAACGGGAGGGATGGAGTTGTGTGAAAACTATAAAAATATGTGGGATAGTGTTCAGTGCTGATCCTTTGGTGGCTGAGAGGTAAATTCAAGATTGGTAGTGGATGCTGCTATTGATAGGATGAAGGGATGGGGAATGAGAGAGGTAACTTTGTTGCAAAGGGTGGTAGTTATTAACGTTTTAGTGTATAGTAAATTGTGGTTTAGGGCAGTGGTATATCCTCTCTTAGAGGTGGATGTGCAGCGGTTGTTGAAGTACGTGTTGAAATTTGTATGGGGGAATGGGAGACATTGGATGTGTAGGGAAGTAGTGGAAACGAGGGTGAGGTGGGGGGGGTTTGGGTTGGTGCCCTTAAGGTGTAGGTTAAGGAGTGTTTTTGTGAGGCATGAGTTTTTGATGAGGGGAGGAGAGGGGTGACGAAACGTGGGATTGGTGATGAAGGAGGTGCGAAGGTGGTGGGGGGGAAAGGATATATTGCTTTGTGAGGCTATTTTACGAGGGTTATTGGTTATGAAGGAGCCGGGAAGGTGTAGAGTAAGCCGTTTGGATAGGTTGGGGATGGAGAGAATGGAGATGCAAGGGAGTGAGGTTTATCCTTTGTATGATTGGAAAGGAATTTGGGGGTGGTTAAAGAAGTTGAAGGTGCACCCAAGGGTGAGGGAAACAGGGTATAGGTTTCTTCAGGGTATTTTGGCGTCCAGGGCCCAGCTTTATATCATGGGGTTGAGTGGGGATGGGTATTGTCGTAGGTGTGGGGAGGTAGATACAGCTTATCACGCCATCTATTTTTGTGAGGGTTTGGAGGCAGTGAGGGAATGGTTTGGGGGGGTTTTGAGGATGGTAGGTGGGGAGGGGTATCCGTTTTGAGGGCTTTGAGTTTAGATTTGGGGAAGTTCTCGGAAAGCATATGTAGAGGGATGTCTTATTTGGTGTTGGATTTTATACATATATCTTGGGGTATGAGGGACGTAGAGGATGGTTCGAATAAGGGCTTTAGGAGCGGGGTTTTATAGGACAAAATGTAGGAATCGGAGTTTGTATAGTGGGGTATGGAACAGGGCTTTTTCGAGTGGTTATCAAGAGATGACAGTGAATAGCATGTTGAGGGTGCCAAGGTGAAAGGACTGGTGTTGATTATGGTAGAAGTCACGGGAGGTGAAATGGGTAGAGGGTGGGTAGGATGATAGTAATGTAGGTAGGGAGGGAGAGGGGGTGGGGGTGGGTGGGTTTTGTGTTTTAAAGGGATTGGGAGGAGGGGAGGGTGGTAGTAGCTGGGTATTCTAGGTTCGGCAATAGATCAGGGAATGGGCGGGGAGGTTTCTGGTTCAGTGCTCTAGTCTGGGAAATAAGATGTATTGAATCATATATATGTCACAGAGTGATGGGTATATGTTTGTAACATGGGTAGCATGTTCAAGGTTGGTTAATTGTGTTAGCAATTACATGAGGTCACTGACCAAATTAATTGTGTCATAGGGTATGGACTGTAAACTGTGGTCTTGGAGCAGTGATGATCCAGTTTTAAGTTTGGCAGATAGCTGAGCCTTGATAATGTAACTTGGTGTATGGAAATAAATGGTATAAAATACCGACACAATGGAAAATAACAATAAGCAGTTAATGTGATCTTATACCCGCCACGCAGTGCTTTATCGAGTCCGACAGATCGTCGTGACTGATAGCCTGCGTGGCAACTTGTCAATAAGATCATCTGCTATGTTTATTCAACTTTGGTGTATGTGTATTGATGTTCAATTCTTGTAGTCGAACTATGACTTCAAGTGATTTATATAATATTTGTAATGTGTATTTTTAGAGATGTACGCCTTCTAATTGACAAGAGGAGGTTTGTTTTGTGATATTAAGTTTTTTAGTCAAATGGTTGCAAGTAGGTTGAATAAGAAATCGATGTTGTATTGTACTTGGGTACTTAGGATACCTCAATATTTTCGTATAAGGAAGTTAGGGTATGGTGTAATAATTACGTTGTATTGATATGGGTATTATGTTTTTGAGATTGTGTGCTGTTCTTTGCTTTGGTGTGATGTTGATACACGTGTATATGTATATATAGTTTTTGATGATTGATCTGTATATAGGATGATAAATGTCCGGTAGGATTTGATATACAATTTTGCATAATACGTATAGTTAGTCGGGAATAAGGACAGGGGATAATCGTGTTTTGTACGTATTATTTTATGTAACAGTTTATGAAAATTTTGTCACGTATACGTTATGTACGTAATTTTAGCTTTGTTACCACTTGGTTGTTAGGAATGAGTAAACATATTTGTATTATCTATTATCTCCTTGTGGGGAGTTCTGTATCTTTTTTTTGTAATAATTTTTTCAGGAGCTAATGCTAAAGCTTGTAAAATTTTAGAGTGCAATGTAATGTAACATCAGTCGGTGTGGCTGTCATGAGGAAAGGTACAGGTTATTATGGGAATTCCTTTTGGGTAGATGGGATTAGGGGATGGGGAAATGTATAATGTATTTGATTTTGATTATTATATTTATCAAGTTAATGTGCTTATGATTATTAGCTTTGGTGTACCTTGGTCTTCGGATGCAAGTCTTTATTACTGGGTTATGTATACTTGTGAGTTATGTGTTAGTATATACGGTTGATGGTTGTATATGTGATAATAGTATTTGTAACAATCATTTTGTTTGTGTTTTTGTATAATTTTGTTTTAAATATAATATAAAAAAAAAAAAAAAGTTGTCCCCTTACTGTTGTTGTCAGCAGTACTAGAAAATAGTCCGAAAAGAAGGACTTATCCTGCGGGAATTCGGTGGCTCGTGTGAAACAAATCAAGCAGCTGAATCAACATGTTTGTTAACTTAGCAGAAAACTGCTTCATTGTGTTTGCCAGAGGCCTGGTCACAGACCGGGCCGCAGGGGCGTTGACCCCTGGAACTCTCTCCAGGTAAACTCCAGGTAACCATTGTTGAATATGTAGTACAATGGGATGTGGGAAGTCGTATTACTAGATAGCTTGTAACGCACTTCGAAAGAACAAAATGATTACGAATGCAGATGTGAGTACAGTTGAGACATTTTGGAGAGTGGTGAGTATAGCATCTTAACTCTGCTAGATAGCCTTGTTTTACCCTGTCTGGAAAGACAGCCGTGTACCCTACTCCATCGGAGTAGGTGGAGCCAGCTGTTTGTACATCTGTGGTATGAGAATACAAATTAGAAAGTTCAATGAAGAGAGTGAGCGAGAATTTGAAGAATGTTTAAGGGCTGCAACAAATTGGGATGACGATTAAATGTGTTAAGCTTACTAACGTTCGTCATAAGTCTACATATACGAGGATCGTGAAGGTCATTGAAGAGAACAAAATATTTGAGGCAATGATCATCGTGGCGAGTCTGCAAAAAGGGAATGGTTGTTTCTGCAAATAAGATCTTTACTGGTAAAGATGGAAGAGCACCTAGACAGTGACATACACCCTGGTGGTGAGTGGCACTGAGATTCCTCAGTGTAACTTATAATAATAATAATAATAATAAAAATAATAATATTAATAATAATTTTTATTTAGACATGATACAAAGATGTACTACGTAGTCCTAGGTATAAATGGCGTGTACATGCCGAAAGCCCCTAATATGCTGAGCATTGTGGGCATTCTTAAAATTAATTAACAGTAAACTACATGGTAAAAAATTATGGTTGATAATTTACAAAATAAGTATAATTGTGTATTTAAGTAGTGAAATTTGAATATAAGTTGAACATAATAATTTATTAATTGCAGCAATGCAATTAATTAAATCAGATCAAACAAATTAAAACAATTAGTTATACAGTTTATATGTTCATTAGATGAGTTACAAAGAGTACAAGAGAATGGATTATTATATTTGTTAATGCTATAGAAACAGAGTTAGCTCAGTATGCATTATTTATAACAGGTTTTTACATTTAAGTGATTAATTAACTTTGTTGGTAATGTTAAATATTGTGCACTTAGGTTTGGGTGAGAAGGTGGTTTTACAGCAGCGTTTTGAATTGAGGTACAGGCAGAGTTTCTTTGGCAATCACAGGTAATGAATTCCAAATTTTCGGGCCTTTAATGTGCATTGAGTTTTTGCATAGTGTGAGATGGACACGGGGAACATCGAGGAGTGATCTGTGTCTTGTGTTATGGTCATGTGGCCTGTTAAGGTTGGTAAGGACAAGTTTGAGTGGTGGGTTAATATTTGAGTTTAGTGTTCTATGTATGTAATAGGCGCAGTAAAAAATATGGATGTCTTGTATGGTGAGTAAGTTTAGATTTTTGAATATTGGTGGAGTATGTTGTCTGGAGTGTGAATTTGTTATCATTCTAACTGCAGCCTTTTGTTAAGTTATTAATGGTCTGAGATGAGTTATTGTTCTTGAGCCCCATGCACAGATTCCATAGGTGAGGTAGGGGTAAATGAGTGAGTGATATAGGGTAAGGAGAGCTGGTTGTGGAACATAGTACCGTATCTTGGACAGTATTCCCACGGTCTTGGAGACTTTCTTGGAAATTTGTTGTATATGAAACTGAAATTTGAGGCCACTGTCAAGATGGATTCCTAAGAATTTTCCCTCTGTGAGTTTTGTGACAAGTGATCCGTTTATCATTATGTTAAGTGGTACATTTGTAGCTCTGTTTCCAAACTGAATTAAATAGGTTTTATCAATATTGAGAGTAAGTTTGTTAGTCATCATCCAGGTAGATATTTTCTGCAATTCAGCATTTACAGTGTTGGCCAGTATGTCTGGGCTTGGGTGAGAGAAAACGTATGTAGTGTCATCTGCAAATAGTATGGGTTTGAGCAGTTGAGATGCATTTGGTAGGTCGTTAATGTAAGTGAGAAAGAGAAGTGGGCCAAGAACACTTCCCTGTGGGACACCAACTGTAATAGTTTGCGTGGTAGAGATAGCTCCATTTGTGTACACATATTGGCTTCTGTTGCTAAGGTATGATTTTAGGTAGTTGAGGGAGTGCCCTCTTATACCATAGTGTGATAATTTTAGGTGTAACAGATCATGGTCAACTGTATCAAAAGCTTTATGCAAATCAATGAAGATTCTCACTGGGATTTCTTTTTTCTCGAGAGCGGTGTATATTATTTCTAGCATGTGTATAATAGCATCATTTGTATTTTTATTAGGCCTGAATCCAAACTGACAGTGGTTGAGTACGTTGTGGGAGATGAGGTAGGAATAGATCTGCCTATGAATTAATTTTTCAAATTTTAGAGAGAAGGGGTAAGTTAGATATTGGCCTATTGTTATTCAGGTCTGTTTGATCTCCTCCTTTATGTATGGGGGTGACCCTTGCTATTTTGAGTATTGATGGGAAGGTGGAGGATTCGATGGATTTGTTAAAGAGTGTTGCAATAATTGGTGAAAGAACTTGAGAAGCTTTTTAGTATATAAAAGGTGGTAAGTTATTTAGATCTCATGCCTTGTTTTTTAATGTGTTGATTATAAGTGAGACTTCTATTGAGTTGGTCGGGGTTAAGAATAGTGCGTTCGGATAGGTGCCAGTGAGATAGTCGTTAGGTGGAGTGTTTGAACTTGTGATTTTGCTTGCCAGCTTTTTTTCTATGTTGGAGAAGAAATCATTGAGTCTGTTTGCTGTTTCAGTAGGTGGGAGCAGTGGTTCATCTGGTTTTGTTAGTTTGATTGTTCTGTTAGTGGATATCTTTATAGTTCCTAGAATTTCAGATAGGGTTTTCCAGGTCTTTTTTATATCACCTTTTAAGCTATCTAATCTGTTCTCATAGTACAATTTTTTTTTACCTTCTTATCAGGCTGGTTAGGTTTTGTTTGTTCTCTTGTTATTTGACCCATTGTGTACTGTTTTTCATATAGGTGTTTTATATTAATAGATTTGAGAATGCTGGGTGTTAGCCAGGGACTGTTTAGTCTCTTAGCTGTGATCTGTTTAGTTTTTTAGGGCAATGCTTATTATAGAGATATTGGGTCTTTTTAAGAAAATTATTAATACATTTATTAATGCGGCAGGCGATGTAACATCCCCCCAATGAAAAGCAGGGGTGCCACTAGCACGTTGAGGGACAACACAATAAGTGTCAGGGGCCCAAGATTGTTCAACTGCCTCCCAGCATACATCAGGGGGATTACCAACAAACCCCTGGCTGTCTTTAAGCAGGCACTAGACAGGCACCTAAAGTCGGTACCTGACCAGCCAGGCTGTGGTTCGTACGTTGGACTGCGTGCGGCCAGCAGTAACAGCCTTGTTGATCAGGCTCTGGTTCAACATGAGGCCTGTTCACAAACCGGGCCGCGGGGGCGTTGATCTCTGGAATTCTCTCCAGGTAAACTCCAGGTAATATGTCAGTATCTGTATAGTTGTCTATCTCTGTTTGCCACTCGATGTTTGTCATAGCTGTTATGAAGTTATTAATAGCTGTCTCATTATGTAGTCTGAAGGTAACTTTAGTAGTCTCTAGGGGTAATTTACCGAAGTTGGTTATGAGAAAGGGAGGGTAGTGGTCTGTGGTATTATCTGTGTTTATTCCTGATTTTAAAGGGGATATGGTGTTAGTCCAGATGTGGTCTAATAGGGAGGCACAAGTCTCAGAGATTCTTGTAGGTTTTGTTACTGTCGGTAGCAGCAAGCAGTTGCTCATAGTGTTTGTGAATTCAGTTACTTGTAGGTCCTGATCTTGTAGGAGGTTTATATTGAAGTCTCCTGTGAGGATTAAGTGGTCTTTGTTCATGTGTGCATCAGTAATCATACTTCCTAATTTTTCACTAATATTTGACTGTGGTACTCTATAGATGTTTATCACTGTGAGAGGTTTTTGTAGATATTTGGATTTAAACTTAGCTATTATATATTCTAAATGTTCATCTCTTGTGCATGTATTGTTGATATATTCAAGCTGGTCTGACTAGAATATAGCTATGCCACCTACTTGTTGGTCTGGCCTACAATTGTGTATGGCTGTGTAACCAGGAATGGCATAGATATCTGTAGTATTAGTATTAGGCTTTAGCCAGGTTTCAGTGAGAGCAATGATGTACATACTGGCCTGCAGTGAGTTTAATAATGCAGTAAGGTCGTCAAAATGTTTGCTTAAAGATCTGACATTGTAGTTAAATATAGTTATGTTACTGTTGGCTTTGAGTAGTGTTTTTGCCTATTCTGCTGTGTAGTAATTACAGTTATTGTTAGGTTCGTGTAAATCATTTAATAAGAGGTTGATATCAGGATCAATGTTTGGAATCATATGATTTAGAGTGATTCTATAATTAAACTTAAAAATAGAACAATGTAAGTAGACTTAAGAATTGAACAATGCAAAAGGAGTATTTGGCACGTGAATTAGTACGTTAGATATGTTTACAAAAATGAATAAATGAACTATTGTAGTCAATTTACAACTAAAAAGAATGTAAAACACTATAGCACCTGAGTTAGCACCTTAATTAATTTAACAAATGTTTATATATGAGTGTGATTCTAAAACTAGGCTTAAGAACAATGTATTATGCTAAAATTAATAATATGATAATTGATGAATTAATTTTACTAGCTATTGGATTAACACACTTTTGAACAAAAGTCACAGAGATTTAGGATATTTTTACAATGTTGATGATATACTATATAACTAGCTAATTGAACTGGTTGGAATAATTACTTTGACTAGTATTAAGTTATTATGGAACAAATATTTAGATTCAGTATTGCACTAGTTGTGATTTTAGAATTTATTAAAGGCAATATAAAGTAAATGAAAGTAAAGAACTATTATAGGAGAATATAGTGCTTAATTGTACAAAAGTAAAATATATTAATAGTAAAAAATGGCTTGAAACAAATTTTAAGCAATTAAGGTGATCAATAATATATAGATATGAGGTTGGAAAAATGGACAAATAGTAAATATGTATTTAAAAATAAAAATTAAACTATATGCCAAAAAATAGTAATCAGAGAATTGACATATACATTGAGGTAGTTGCTTCTAAATAGTGAAAGCACTTAAATGAGGTAGATGAGCAAAACATACAATTTTGGTTTTGGTTTGGACATTGTGTTTAGACAGTCTCTCTAATATTTGCATCCCTAAGGAAGCTTGATAGTTTCTCATTTGTGATAGTATATAACTGGCCTACAATTGTTCACTAGAATTTTCCCATCCCGGGTGAAACACTGGGAGTCTGAGGAATATACTTGGTCATCATAGTCGAGTTTCGTTGTATGTAATCTGAGTGAAGTGCGCGTATTTGCTCCCTAAATTAGGTGGGCTAATGTTTTAAGAAGATTCAGCCGAGTAAAGCAGGCGATGAAAAGGCCTACAAACCTAACCCTGGCATGAAAGTGGCTTTCTTTCTACTTAGCAAATCAAAATTGTAATTACATATTGTAACCTTTGCAAAGAAATAAACCTTTACTTTACTGGGAAACGATAAAAGTGCAGAATAGGGTACTGAATGACCGTGTCTTTCGTGAAGATTATCGAGTTTGATTATGCGATGAAAAACCTGATGGGAAGTGGCCCAGTTGGCTTTGTCTTGCTGCAAAATGGTCGTTAAAATTTAACTGTCCGGGACTCCACAGGCAATTCCTAATCATCTACATATACAGATTCCTGTGAGAAGGACCAAGGGAAGTCTAGTTCTAGCTATCCGGGTAAAACACCTGTGAATCATACTCGGTTAAAGAGGCTCCAGATCCAGTTTTATTTGCCAGAGCTGTCCCGGTCCAGAGCAGTCCCGGTCCAGGTCTTGTCAATGTGACGCGGCAAAGGCAAGAGCTAATGGGTGTAAGTGTTGGAATTTGTGAACAAGCATTTCAACGAGTCTGGATGCTGTAGGATGGGTCGAAGTTAGTGCTGATTTACGTTCTAGAAAAGTGAAGAAGTGCAGGATTAGACTGGACAAAGAAGAGAGGTACAGGTGAAGGCCTTAGGGAACACGTTAAAGTAATTCCCAATTACTTTGGCTAACTTGATCAGCTTCCTTAAAGAACAAAAAGGCACAATACAGTGACTGGAACAACGCACAAATAACCCGAACATAGGAGAGAAAAACTTATGACGACGCTTCGGTCCGTCTTGTACCGAATACCAATAACGCCCTATTCTGTCATGTTAGAGATCAGTCATCCTATTGACTGGTCCTTTGCCAAAACTGTTTATCCTACTTTTAGCCTTCACAGTCGTCTTGTTGGAGCATCCCTTATGCACAGCTTTCCTTGTATGAATCTTAGTCCTGGCTAAGATTCATATATTATCAAATGCTCCAAACTTCAGAAAACTCGTGACTTGACATGATACTTTCTTCTACCCCTATCTCATCTCCTTTCCTTTTTTTTTCCTCATTTCTTTTTTTTCTGCCTACTGTGTTCTGTCCTTCAGTTTTTCTCCCCTCTGTGTTTTCTTGTCCTTAGACTTACCCCAGTTCTTTTACTTCTATTAGTGCAGTGATTCTCAGCCAGGGGTAAATTTAATCCTTGGGGGTAAAAAAATACATGGCAATGGGTAAATATTTGATGCTATTTTTGTGCAAAACCTGAATAATTTATTTTTTTCTGATCTTCTTTTTGTCTATGATGGCGATCATTTTTTTTGTATGGAAGTAAGAGGTAAATGGAGAAATACATCAAGCCGAGGGGGTTAATGATGGACGTAAAGCTTAGAATCCCTGTTAAATTAGTACTACGTCACCCACTCTTTTACTACTGTTACTGCTTCTACCTTCTTCCATTTCTACTACTATTACTACCACTATTGCTCACCTTTCTCTCTTGTGGTATAAACTACTCCCCCTACTTTCTACTACCACTACTACTACTTCTACCACTACCAGCATTACCTGCCTGCTAATTTTATGACTTTTCCAGATTGCACACATTGAGGTATAGGTATTTATAGTGGACACACAAGCATGCCAGCAGGTGCGACGCGCATGTCCTCTCTCCTGTGTGTAAGTCAGAAACCCATACATGATACGATTGTATCAGAAACTGCTACATGCAGCTTGTTTTAAATGACCTTAGCCGGCGCAGTCGAGAGACCACCAGGAAACACGTTTCCTACAGCTAGTTAAGTCTAGCTGTAGAAAGCACTCAGATGACAGAGAGGTGTTATATATCAGCTATGAATATACTAGGTGGAAAATCAGATAAAGAAAGATGGTGAGTATGAAGTGCCCAGTGCGCTCGTTCGATTTTCCACCGAGTTCCAGAAGGGAAGAGAGTGTAAGAGCGAGAAGAATTGAGAATAAGGAAATGATCGCAGTCATGTAGATCATCTTTTATTATGCAATCAAAATCTGGGACTATGGAGGAAGAGCAGATAGAAATCTATACACGAAATGTGATGCCGACAAATTGTGAAAATGACACATGTGTACGGTTCAAAACATTTATTAAAGAAAACGTTTCGCCACGAGTAACTTCAACAGTAGCTAAAACAGGTTAATATATAGTAGTCAAAGTGGGGAACCTGAAGCAAAGATTCAGTATACTCTTTGTCAATAAACACGGGCTGCACTATACTGAAGAGAAGAATGAATGGAGATAGGTAAATGTGGGATATTATTACGCACCAGAGGTGTGTTGTCACTGTAGGATTCAGCAGGATGGAAGTCTACATAACCAGAGATATGAAGACAATCTGAATTGCGAGGTAAACCGGGAAATTAATATTAGGACGTCTTCTCGATTTTCACTGTTTCCGTTAATATTCCAATCTAAATTGTACATTATTGCAAACTATTAATACAGCGGTAGACACGGGATACCTATGGACTGGAGTGGTTCTTAAATTAAATGTGAGGTGGCTTAGGCATGTCAATATGGAGGAACTTTGTGTTTCTTTAAATGAGTCATGTTTGTTGGCTGTAGCGTTGGTGGAAAAACGTTAACAGTTAGAGTGACTGGGGTTAATGTGGGGAGAATTGTACGTTAAATCATAAGTAGCATGTGCGAGCATCCACCTAGATGAGAGGTCCATCACAGCCACTCGTTTGAAAGAAGATAATCGAGGTCCGCATTCCGCCGTATTCCCTCGAGATACGCATTTGTGGCCTCGATTGTGTCTGAAGGAAAAGTGGTGGAAGAGAGTGTTGTGGGTGGGTTAGGCGAGGAGAGTAATCTAGGAGTGAAGAGACGGTGACAGAGTAGGAACAGGGGGAGGCTGTGAAGGGTTCGTTGGAGCAAGTAATGCATGGGTTCGTGAATAGGAAGAGGGTCGTTGTGTTTAAGAGTGTTAGATAGGGTGTGTGTAGTGGCGCTTATTTCTGCGGTAGATGGTTCGGAAATAGTTTTTTGTAAAGGAATGGTAGTGTTGATGTATGGTCTGGCAGTAATGGGGTTGTGGCGCGAGTGTCGAGAGAGAAGCTGTTGTGAGTTTTGGAGGAGGTGAAGTAGTGTGGACAGCAGATGGTGAAGAGGTGGGGACATCATCTGCAAATCTGTTTATGGGTTAGATACAGGTGGGAAGCAACAGAGACGTCAGATAACTCGAGAAAAAGGATATGCTTCTTAACCATTAAGACAGGAACGACGGCGGTTGCAATTAGGGTGATTATGGACCGTGTTCCTACAGATGCGACAATGGATGGGACCTAAAAAAGTTTACTGTGTGGCCAAAACGTCAACAGTTTTGGCACTGTTTTGGTGTGGGCTTTAGTTCTCTCACCATGAATTGTTTCTTGTTATATTTAATGATAGGGGTAGGCTGTGGCCATCAAATCTTAGTCTAACGATATTCAGGGGGTAATTTCTTCGTCTACAAGCAGGGTGGACAGGTATCTACACAGGTCACTGGTATATGGTGTAGTTCCAATTGTCTTTTTATGTCAGGAGCGCTGAATACGAATTCTTGCTGAACAACGGTGTGAGGGATGACTACTGTTTGTCAGCAGGAATTAAGGATCCAGTGCTGGTGAATTGTCCTTGGGGATCATGCTAGTGGAGTGAAGATATAGTAGATTATTGGCCTAGTCATCGTCTTGTGCTGTGATATGGTCGTTCAATTGGGTTTCTGGGTTCGTCGATTTCATGGAAAAAAATTGCGTCTATTGTTTTATGAGGAAGAGGTCTGATATTGGAAGATGTTTCCAGGTCTTGGCGCTCTTAGGGTGCCGTCGAGGTGTGTGTTGAGTCCATATCGTTTGTTTGTCGTGGGAGTTTGGCAGGATGTTTAAAGCCATTCTGCTCCTTGGTGTTCAGACGTTTTCGGAATCATCGTTGAGTCTTGGGGTCGGTAGTACAGGAAGAGACACTGAAAACACCGGCATGGAGTTCTGGCAACAAATAATTGCCAAAAAGCGATTCTGCGTTCTGAAGGAAGACCGTGATCGTGCTTGGGTAGAGAAGGGTACCGTGATTGGTCGTTGGAAAACGTAAAGAGACTTACCCTTTTACCACCACCCTGAGATCTGAAGGCAGCCTCCAGTAATACTTCTGTACTTCTCTCATTTAAGAACACGCGATGACATCAACGCCCATTTCGCGACAGCACCACCCCGAGGTCCTCGTTAGAATGAGGCTGACAATACCCTCTTTTCCTTCTAATTTGGAGATGAATTTCACAAAGGAGAAATATCCCCAGTAAGGAGGCAGAGTTAAGGTAGACGGAGGGAGGGAAGGAGGGTTGTATTTAGACTCCATCTGAGGAAGGACACACGTGATATAATTCCTAAAATCAAGAGCTCCTTTACCACACCGAAGGACACCAACTGAAGGAGTTACTTATTAAAATTTTTATTTGTTAACAGATGAACAAACACTGGGTTACTGTTCCTGCCAATATTATTGTTTCTGTTACTTAATATGTTCAATTAATAATTTAACAGTTATAATTTTTATTCCATACTCGGTTTAGGTTTCAAGCTTGTCGACTGCACCAGGTCATAAAGGTAGCAGTACTACTACAAATTGTATACTGCAAAAATCAAATAGATAAGAAATGTTGCATAACAAACTTTTATTTAGGCAACATTTGTATTTTGACATTTTACCAGCAGATGGACTATTTTGATCCCGAAAAAAATAAGATAATTGTATTTCTAAAATATCAGACACTAAAATTTTGAGCTTAACATTTTCCAGACTCCACTTGGTACTTGCAACCAAGTCCTGTAATGACTAACTTACGCTGGTTGGCTATAAAACACAACTGCGTTCGAAACTTAAAAAAATCTGAATTCATGCATATGCATTTATCGGAAAACGGTATTTTATAACTAATATCGCCATTCAGTGCACAGTTAAGGCTGCTGTGTGGCATATGCTGAATGTAGGTGGCAGTTTATGGTAAACCATGAGCCTTCCCTTCTACAGCATATTACTGATCAAAAGATTTTTAATGAAGTTTGGAAAGAAGGACCGTGTGGAAAGAAGACGTGTAAAATCTCTGTATGTCATGGAAAAGAGGACGGATCATGAACAAAAATAATACTATAAGATAAATAGGATAGATATATCGAACTATTTTATTAATACAAGAGACAAATAATAAGCATGAATAATAAGCTTCAACATAGGAAAAGAAAATATAAGTAATTTATTCAGGTAACAGGAACAACAGTAAACCCAGGATAGACACCTGTATGTATATACACATGTATGTATATACTTAAACCAGCGGATGAATTAAGCCATGGATTGATGTGATAGAATGTAGATGAATGGTTCAGAGAACGACAAGTTATAAATAGACACATATGCAACACTTGGGTATCTTTTAGGAAACGTTTGCACACAGGCTTCATCAGTCAATATAAAGTAGAAAGGTGTAGGAGAGGAGGAGTTTGAGGTAACAGTCCTCAGCCTGGAGTCGATGTGTTCAGTCCATCATCTTGTTGGAGTGCAGCACAAGGCCGTAGAGGTGGCTTATATGCTTCACCTCACCTGATTACAGCATATAAGCCACCTCTACGGCCTTGTGCTGCACTTCTAACAAGATTGATGGACTGAACACATCGACTCCAGGCTGAGGACTGATTACCTCAAACTCCTCCTCCTTACACCTTCTACTTTGTATTGGACTGATGAAGCCACTGTGTGGAAACGTTTCCTCAATAAAGATACCCAAGTGTTGCACATGTGTCTAATTTATATATTGATGTGATAGAGGTGGTAACAAGTCCCAGTGTAGAAGGGAGGGTGTGATGTTAGTGGTAACAAGTCCTAGTGTAGTAGGGATGGTGTGATGGTGGTAACAAGTCCCAGTATGGTATGGAGGGTGCGATGGTGGTGGTAAC
>WNWK01040675.1:0-16853 GCA_009830355.1 Cherax destructor
AAAAAAAACACAAATTTCATTTTTTTTTTTTAAACAATCTATTTACATTTCTCTCAAAAGAAATTGAAATACAGATTATCTAACTCTTTATATTTCATCTGATGTCGACTAGAACATTGTATGTCTTAACTGAAGGGAAGGTTTTATCCCCTTCCTCCTCTACATAAAATTTTGCAATATCTTGCAATTTTGCAACACAAAGTCAATTCACAAAAATTGGTGAAGATGGAAAATGCTGGTTAAATCACAGTATCAATGTTCATTGAAATTGAACCAAAAAACAAAAAAGAGGAATATATATATATATATATATATATATATATATATATATATATAATGTCGTGCCGATTAGGTAAAACTGGTCAATTAGCAAGAACTCATCTAAAATTAAATCCTTTCTAAAATTTTCTCTTTTACGTTTAAAGATGTATTTTTTTCATTTATGATAATGTAAGAATTTATAATTTTGTACCAAGAGAAACTTTGAAAACCTACCTAACCTTATTACAACAAGCGCAATTTAATTTAGCCTAACCCAACTAAATATATTTTAGATACGTTAACATTAATTTAATAATAAACACACACAATGAAATATATTTTTCGTTATGTTCAGAATGATTTTCCTGAAATTATTGCATACACAAATTTTCACTTGTCTTATATGGCAAGATGAGTATTGCTATTTAAGCCAAAATAGCAAGTTTTACCTAATCGGCACGACATATATATATATATATATATATATATATATATATATATATATATATATATATATATATATATATATATATATATATATATATATATATATGTCGTGCCTAATAAATAAAACTGGTCAATTAATAACTCATTTAAAATTAAGTACTTTCTACAATTTTCTCTTATACGTTTAAAGATATATTTTTTTCATTTATGTTAATGTAAAAATTTATAATTTTGTACCAAGAGAAACTTTGAAAACCTACTAACCTATGTAAACAAGCGCAATTTAATTTAGCCTAATCAATTAAATATATTTTAGACACGTTTACAATAATTTTAATAAACAAACACAATGAAATATATATTTTTCTTTAGGTTCAGAATGATTTTTGGAAATTATTGCATAGACAAATTTTTCGCTTGTCTTATACGGCAAGAAGAGCGTTGCTATTTAAGCAAAATAGCAAGTTTTCTCAATCGGCACGACATATATGTCGTGCCGATTAGTAAAACTGGTCAATTAGCAAGAACTCATCTAAAATTAAGTCCTTTCTAAAATTTCTCTTATACTTTTAAAGATATATTTTTCATTTATGTTAATGTAAAATTTATAATTTTTCCAAGAGAAACTTTGAAAACCTACCTAACCTTTTAAACAAGCGCATTTAATTTAGCTAACCCAACTAAATATATTTTAGATACGTTAACATTAATTTAATAATAAACAAAGACAATGAAATATATTTTTTCGTTGTGTCAGAATGATTTTATAAATATTGCATACCAAATTTCACTGCTATATGGCAAGGTGAGCGTTGCTATTTAAGCCAAAATCGCAAGTTTTAACTAATCGGCACGAATATATATATATATATATATATATATATATGTCGTGGATTAGTAAAACTGGTCAATTAGCAAGAACTCATCTAAAATTAAGTCCTTTCTAAAATTTTCTCTTATACGTTTAAAGATATATTTTCATTTATGTTAATGTAAGAATTTATAATTTTACCAAGAGAAACTTTGAAAACCTACTAACCTTATTACAACAAGCGCAATTTAATTTAGCCTAACCCAACTAAATATATTTTAGATACGTTAACATTAATTTAATAATAAATAAACACAATGAAATATATTTTTCGTTATGTTCAGAATGATTTTGGCGAAATTATTGCATACACAAATTTTCACTTGTCTTATATGGCAAGTTGAGCTAAATTAAATTGTGCTTGTTGTAATAAGGTTAGTATTTTCAAAGTTTCTCTTGGTACAAAATTATAAATTCTTACATTAACATAAATGAAAAATATATATCATTAAACGTATAAGAAAATTTTAGAAAGGACAATTTTAGATGAGTTCTTATGAAAGTTTTCCTAATCGGCACGACATATATATATATATATATATATATATATATATATATATATATATATATATATATATATATATATATATATATATATATATATATATATATATATGTCGTGCCGATTAGGTAAAACTTGCGATTTCTTAAATGGCAACCTCACCTCCATATAAGAAATGAAAATTTATGCAATAAATTCGCCAAAATCATTCTGAACATAACAAAACAAAATATTTCATTGTGTTTGTTTTATTATTAAATTTATGTTAACGTATCTAAAATATATTTAGTTGGGTTAGGAAATAAAGCGCTTCTTAATAAGGTTAGTAGGTTTTCAAAGTTTCTCTTGGTACAAAATTATAAATTCTTCATTAACATAAATGAAAAATATATCTTTAAACGTATAAGAGAAAATTTTAGAAAGGAACTATTTTGGATGATTCTGCTAATTGACCAGTTTATTTAATCGGCACGACATATATATATATATATATATATATATATATATATATATATATATATATATATATATATATATATATATATATATATATATATATATATATATATATATATATATATGTCTGCCGATTAGGTAAAACTTGCGATTTTACTTAAATACAACCTCTTTCCATATAAACAAGTGAAATTTTTGTATGCAATAATTCAAAATCATTCTGAACTAACGAAAAAAATATAGTTCATTGTGTTTGTTTATTATTAAATTATTGTAAACGTATCTAAAATATATTTAGTGGTAGGCAAAATTAAATTGCGCTTGTTATAATGGTTAGTAGGTTTTCAAAGTTTCTCTTGGACATATATATATATATATATATATATATATATATATATATATATATATATATATATATATATATATATATATATATATATATATATATATATATATATATATATATATATATTGATATAATACAATTGGATGTTATTTATAAACATTATAAGTGGAATTATCTTCTAAGGGTGCAGCATGAAACTATTAGTTCATAACCTTTATATAGTGCATCATATATATGCTTTGTGTAACTGAAAATTATTATTAAATAATTCGCATGTTATTTACAAGGATATATATTGACATTATGTTTTAATTTTTTGGAATTTACGCACCATTACATTTTCAATATTGAAGGTTGATATTTCTAGAAAGTGGGATAATTTAAGTTAATCGTCCAGTATCAAACCTTCAGAAAGAGAGCAGGTGCACCTTGTAGCCATATCAACGTAACAGAAGGGTCGTTAACAACATCTTGTAGAGACTGGTAAGGCTGAGATATATATCTCACTGCCAGGAGGGCCATGAGGTTGCCAGAGTAACTCCGTGTTAACACCAGCATCATCAGCATCCACACAACCATCACCACTCGCTCCCACCACCAGGGCATTGACACTTTCATATCTGTAATGGTTACTGAATGTTAGTGTTATTATATTATATATTCTCGAGTCTGTTATTATTAAACTCGATAAAGATTCATTATATAATTGTAGTAGATAGTTGTTCAAGCTCGATTCCTTCATAACTAAGGCTATAGTGCACAGCCTAAAACCAAATTCTTGTATTAATGCCCTGGATTGTCTTAGCTGCCAGGGCTCTATTCCTAGGAATTAGTGCCTGGGGTTTATGTCCCCTTTTGATGCTCGAATATTAGTCTACCTTTAGGTCAGTTTACCCGTTTTCCTGTTTTCCTGAAAGGTGTGGAATTAACCTCAGACAATCGCCAGACACATCCAAATTCCTGAATTCCAATTTATAATTTTGATAACCGATATGTTACAAATGCTAATTTGCTAGTTAACCATTCCAATACCTTTGCTTGTGGGCTGACTATACTCTGTTCTTATAATACTGAAACTGTCTGGCACTCGGCGCATGTGTGCCTGGGCACTGTATGCTTCCCGCCTCTCCTCCTATCCTCAGTCTTAGCAAGTATCCATTGGAACGAATCTGCTGAGATTTCTTACTCATTTTCTGCAAATTTGCTTGCTCCTGATGATGTGTTGATTGCAACACGAAACCCTAGAGCTATAATTCAGCTTCCTCTGTGGTTGTTTTGCATCATGTATCGCTTTTTCACGCGATTCTTGCATAATACACACACATACACAGACACAGGCACACACACACACACACACACACACACACACACACACACACACACACACACACATATATATATATATATATATATATATATATATATATATATATATATATGTAATACTTTAGCTCAAGTACTTTCACACTTCTCAGTTCGTCATCAGGAGCTATGCAATGTTCCAAGTCTGCAACTGAAGGAATGAGAAGAGGTTTTCTCAGAATAGTGCAGTGTGGGTCTGTCACCTGCTGCAGGCTCTCTCAGAATGTGGGTCAACGGTCGGTGTCATACCCAGAACTACCACCATCCCTATCCTCCCCATATGGGGTAAGTGGGTTTTGAGAAGTCACGTATTATGAAATTAGAAGATATAATAGCCAGCCCCAAGCTTTTTCTAACCGTTTAGAACAGGTCATGTGACTTGAGAAAATACGTTTCTCAGTGGATATTATATATTTGGATTGCTATTATTCTGTGTAACCTTTTTAATTAATAAAAGAAAGAAAATGAATGTGCTCAATGTCCGTTTTAATATCCTGTTCTAGGGTACTCGAATGTTTTCAGGGGTACTGAGAAGTATCTCTTCATATTTTCCTAAATATTGTCTGCCATTCTTCTCAGTAGCAATTAATATGCCTTACTTGGGATTCTTCTATACCATTCCTATAATATTTCTATGATCCAATATTCTTTACCCCCACTGCCTATGTTATCAGGTGATCTTGTGTACCTGTTAATGTATGGAACAATCACAGCTAAACGCGTTATATAACGATACACCAACTGACGTAGCATGGTGTTTTAGAACGTAGACATCTAAAAGAATAAAATTAAAAGTGAATATAGAAAAGAGTAAGATGCTGAGGGTAACAAAAAAAATTAGGTTACGAAAGACTGGATATCAGGTTGGAGATATTTAGGAGTGGACATATCAGCAGATGGGTCTATGAAAGATGAGGTGAATCGTAGAACTGACGAGGGGAAAAAAGTGAGTGGTGTACTGAGGAGTCTGTGAAGACAAAGAACTTTCTCCATGGAACTAAAGAGTGGAATGTATGAGAGTATAGTTATAACAACGCTCTTATATCCAAATAAAAAAATCGAAATGTTTATTTCCTTGTAAAGCTTA
Source organism: Cherax destructor (assembly GCA_009830355.1). Lineage (NCBI taxonomy): Eukaryota > Metazoa > Arthropoda > Malacostraca > Decapoda > Parastacidae > Cherax > Cherax destructor. The sequence continues at coordinate 5,333 of WNWK01040675.1, forward strand.
CAATGTGTGGTTTACATGTTATAAAATATTAATTACAAAGAAGGCCATTAGCATGCCTAGGCATTTCGGGTGTAAAGCATGGGTGGTGAATGTTGCAACAAGGGGAAGGCTGGAAGCACTGGCGATATCGTGTCTGAGGGTTATGTGTGGTGGGAATATAATGCAGAGAATTCGTAGTTTGGAAATTAGGAGAAGGTGCGGGATTATCAAAACTATTATCCAGAGATCTGATGAGGGGTTGTTGAGGTGGTTCGGACATGTAGAGATGATGAAGCAATATAGAATGACTTCGAGAGTGTATAAATCTGTAGTGGAAGGAATGTGGGGTAGAGGTCGGCCTAGAAAAGGTTGGAGGGAGGGAATAAAGGAGGTTTTGTGTGCAAGGGGCTTGGACTTCCAGCAGGCATGCCTTAGCGTGTTAGATAGGAGCGAATGTAGAAAAAATGTTTTTTTTGGGACTTGTCGAACTGTTGGATTGTGAACAGGGTAATATTTATGAAAGGATTCAGTGAAACTGGCAGGCTGCCTTAGTCATGAAAATGAGAAGTACACTGCCGGCACTCTGAAGGAGGGGTGTTAATGTTGCAGTTTTATAACTGTAGGGTAAGCACGCCAATGACAAGACAGTGATGGAGTGAATGATGATGAAAGTTTTTCTTTTTCGGACCTCCTTACCGTGGCGAATAGGTAAAACTGGTCAATTAGCAAGAACTCATTTAAAATTAAGTTCTTTCTAAAAAATTATCTTATACGTTTAGAGATATATATTTTTTAATTATGATAAAGTAAATAATACCCAACCTTATTAAAACAAGCGTAATTTAATTTAGCCTAATTCAACTAAATATATTTTAGATAAGTTTACAATAATTTAATAATAAACAAACACAATGATATATATTTGTTTGTTAGGTTCAAAGTGATTTTTGCGAAATTATTGCATACACAAATTTTCGCTTGCCTTATTCGGCAAGAAGAGCGTTGCTTTTAAGCCAAAATCGCAAGTTTTACATATTCAGCACGACATATATTTTTGTTATTAACACATGGGCCGTTTTCCACCAAGGCAGGGTGGCCCGAAAAAGAAAATCTTTCATGTTCATTCACTCCATCATTGTCTTGTCAGAGGCGTGCTTACACTACAGTTATGCAACTGCAACATTACCACCCCTCCTTCAGAGTGCCGGCACTGTACTTCCCATCTTCAGGAAACAAGTCTGGCCTGCCGGTTTCCCTGAATCCCTTCATAAATGTTACCTTGGTTACACTCCAATAGCACGTCAATTCCTAAAAACCATTTGTCTCCATTCGCTCCTATCTAACACACTCATTCACGCTTGTTGGAAGTCCAAGCTCCTCTCACACAAAACCTCCTTTACCCCCTCCATCCAACCTTTCCTAGGCCGACCTTTACCCCCACCTTCCCTTTACTACAGATCTATACACTCTAGAAGTCATTCTATTTCGTTTCAACCTCTCTACATGTCCAAACCATCTCAATAACCCCTCCTCAGCTCTCTGGATAATAGTTTTGGTAATCCCACACCACCTCCTAATCTTTAAACTACGGATTCTCTGCATTATATTCACACCACACATTGCCCTCAGACTCGACGTCTCCACTGCCTCCAGCCTTCTGTTTGTTGCAACATTCACAACCCATGCCTCACTCCCATGGATAAAGCTCTTTGTATCCAAAAACTTCTCAGTGCAACACTCACCTTTTTCGCTTCATCAATTCTATGATTTCCTCATTTTTCATAGACCCATCTGCTGACATGTCCACTCCCAAATATCTGAATTCATTAACCTCCTCCATACTCCCTCCCTTCAGTCTGATATCCAATCTTCCGTTACATATTTTTTTTTGTTATCCTCATAACCTTACTCTTTCCAATATTCACTTTTAATTTCCTTCTTTTACATACCATACCAAACTCATCAACCAACCTCTGCAACTTCTCTTCAGAATATCTCAATAGCACAGTGTCATCAGCAAAGAGCAACTGTGACAACTCCCACTTTGTATTAGATTCTTAATCTTTTAACCCCACACCTCTTGTCAACACCCGAGCATTCACTTCTCTTACAACTCCATCTATAAATAAGAACAACCATGGTGACATCACAAATCCCTGTCTAAGACTTACTTTTACTGGGAAATAATCCCCCTCTCGCCTACATACTCTAACCTGAGCCTCACTATCCTTGTAAAGACTTTTCACTGCATTCAATAACCTAACTCGTATTCCATAAATTTGCAACATCTGCCACATTGCCCCCCTATCCTCCCTATCATAAGCCATTTCCAAATCCATAAATGCCAGAAAAACCTCTTAACCCTTATCTAAATACTGTTCACCTATATGTTTCACTGCTAACACTTGGTCTGCACATCCCCTACCCTTCTTGAAGCCTCCTTGTTCATTTGTTATTCTGCTCTCCGTCTTACTCTTAATTCTTTCAATAATAACTCTACCATACACTTTACCAGATATTCTCAGCAGACTTATTCCCCTATAATTTTTACACTCTCTTTTGTCCCCTTTGCCTTTATACAAAGGAACTATGCATGCTCTCTGCCAGTCCCTAGGTACCTTACCCTCTTCCATACATTTATTAAATAAAAACACTAACTCTTTCATTCTACTCACTGCCCCACGCACTTCCCCCATACTCACACCTGGTCCTTCCCGTCTCCTATAAAATGTTATTCCTCTTTGCCCTATGCACAAAATCACAGCTTCCCTATCTTCATCAACATTTAACAATTTCTCAAAATATTCCCTCTATCTTCCCGATACCTCTAACTCTCTGTTTAATAACTTTCCTCTCCTATTTTTAACTAACAAATCCAATTGTTCCCTAGGATTTCTTAAATTATTAATCTCACTCCAAAACTTTTAATTATTAAAAAAAAAAATTGTAGATAACATCTCACCCACTCTCTCATTTGTTCTCTTTTTACATTGCTTTACCACTCTCTTAACCTCTCTTCTTCTCTCCATATTCTCCTCCCTTTTTGCAGCAGCCGTGCGGTGGGACATCCTGGCAGACTCCTCCAGTAGACCAGCTCCTACCAAAGAGCACAAACAGTCCCACCGGACAAACCGATCATGGAAAAAATTGCCAACACAATGCTCACCAACGCTTCAGGAAAGGACAAAGCTCGTTTCCTAGCGGTGAAGGCACCACACTCAGGAGATTTCCTTCTAGCTGTTCCCAATTCCTCTCCTAGCCTAGCCGCCCCCATACTCACCGAAGATAGGTGTATTTGCGGCAGGGCGACGGCTGATCAATTTGGACTTCATGGTCTCGTTTGTCACACATCAGAAGGGAAGTATGCTAGACATGAGGAGGTCAATGACATCATAAAGAGAAGCCTCGCCACAGCCCGTTGTCCAGCTCAACGGGAACCCCAAGTGCAGAGGTCTGATGGAAGTCAAAAGCGTCCTGATGGAGCCACTATGCTACTGTGGAAGGATGCTGCCACAATGGCAGACACCTACTTGCCATACTCAGTAGCCGAAGGGGGTGGAGCTGCCAGCCACAGGGAGACCAAGAAGACTCGCAAATATGAAGGCCTTCCCCCTTTCTATAACTTCATCCCAATAGGGTCGGAGACCCTTGGAACATGGGGCAAGTGTGCTCTAAAGTTTCTCAAAGAGCTGGGTGAAAAACTCATCATAGAACCCAAGGACCACAGGGCGACCAGCTTCCTCTTTCAGAGACTCAGTGTTGCGATCAAGAGGGGAAATGCCTGCAGCATTCTGGGCACGCGGCCCACTGCCGGGGAGCTGGACGAAGTATTTGACATGAAGCTCTGAGTTGTTATCTATGTTGTTTTACTCCCTATTGTATTCTTGTCACTGGATTTTGTCAATGGATTTTGTCAATGGATTTTGTCTTGAAATAAAGTTCATACACAAAAGATGGGGTGGTAGGGAAAGTGGAATATTCAAATAGCTTCAGAAAGAAATCTAAATATTCTTCTGTGAAGCCTTTTTATCCACTTCTCCGAGGCTATGGGTCCCACAATGTACACCAGAGGTGGACCCCATCCTATATATATATAGTTTTACCGATTAGGTAAAACTGGTCAGTTAGCAAGAACTCATTTAAAATTAAGTCATTTCTAAAATTTTATCTTATACGTTTAAAGATATATATTTTTCATTTATGTTAATGTAAAAATTTATTATTTTGTACCAAAAGAAACTTAGTAAACTTACCTAACCTTATTATAACAAACGCAATTTAATTTAGCCTAATCCAACTAAATATATTTTAGATACGTTTACAAGAATTTAATAATAAACAAACAATGAAATATATATTTTTCGTTAGGTTAAGAATGATTTTTGCGTAATTATTGCATACACAAATTTTCGCTTGTCTATATGGCAAGAAGAACGTTGCTATTTAAGCCAGAATCGCAAGTTTTACCTAATCGGCAGGACATATATATATATATATATATATATATATATATATATATATATATATATATATATATATATATATATATATATATATATATATATATATATATATATATATATATATATATATATATATATATATATATATATATATATATATATATATATATATATATTATATATATATATATATATATTATATATATATATATATGTATATATATATGTATATATATATGTCGTGCCGATTAGGTAAAACTGTCAATAGCAAGAACTCATCTAAAATTAAGTCCTTTCTAAAATTTTCTCTTATACGTTTAAAGATATATTTTCTTTTTATGTTAATGTAAGAATTTATAATTTTGTACCAAGAGAAACTTTGAACCTACCTAACCTTATTACAACAAACGCAATTTAATTTAGCCTAACCCAACTAAATATATTTTAGATACGTTAACATTAATTTAATAATAAACAAACACAATGAAATATATTTTTTTCGTTGTGTTCAGAATGATTTTAGCGAAATATTGCATACACAAATTTTCACTTGTCTTATATGGCAAGAGTGAGCGTTGCTATTTAAGCCAAAATAGCAAGTTTTACCTAATCGGCACGACATATATATATATATATATATATATATATATATATATATATATATATTTTTATATATATATATATATATATATATATATATATATATATATATATATATATATATATATATATATATATATATATATATATATATATATATATATATATATATATATATATATATATATATATATATATATATATATATATATATATATATATATATATATCCATGGGGAAGTGGAATAAGAATCTTTCCTCCGTAAGCCATGCGTGTTGTAAAGTCAACTAAAATGCCGGGAACAATGGGCTAGTAACCCCTTTTCCTGTATAGCTTACTAAAAAGAAGAAGAAGAAAACCGTCAAAGTGGGATGTTTGAATGTGCGTGGATGTTGTGCGAATGATAGAAAGAGATGATTGTAGATGTTATGAATGAAAAGAAGCTGGATGTCCTGGCTTTAAGTGAGACAAAGCTGAAGGGGTAGGAGAGTTTCAGTGGGGAGAAATAAATGGGATTAGATCAGGGTTTCAAATAGAGTTAGAGCTAAGAAGGAGTGGTAATAATGTTGAATAATCAGTTATGGCAGGTAAATAAGGAATATAAATGTATAAATTCAAGGATTATGTGGAGTAAAATAAAGGTTGGATGTGAAAAGTGGGTTATAGTAAGTGTTTATGCACCTGGAGAAGAGAGAAGTGTAGAGGAGAGAGAGAGATTTTGGAAATGTTGAGTGAGTGTGTGGGGAGTTTTGAACCAAGTGAGAGAGTAATGTGGTTGGGGATCTTAATGCTAAAGTGGGTAAAAATGTTGTGGATGGAGTAGTAGGTAAATTTGGGTACAGGGTTAAATGTAAATGGGGAACCATTAATTGAGCTATGTGTAGAAAGAGGTTTGGTAATAAGTAATACATATTTTATGAAAAAGAGGATAAATAAATATACAAGGTATGATATAGCACGTAAGGAAAGTAGTTTGTTGGATTATGTATTGGTAGATAAAAGGTTGATGAGTAGGCTTCAGGATGTACATGTTTATAGAGGGGCAACGGATATATCAGATCATTATTTGGTTGTAGCTACAGTTAGAGTAAAGGTAGATGGGACCAAAGAAAATGGCAACAGCAAGTAAGGAGAGGTAAAAGTGTATAAACTAAGGGAGGAGGAAGTTAGGGTGAGATATAAGCAACTATTGGCAGAAAGGTGGGCTAGTGTAAGTAGGAGTAGTGGGGGTTGAAGAGAGTTGGGATAGTTTTAAAAATGCAGTATTAGAATGTGGAGAAGTTTGTGGCTATAGGAGGGTGGGTGCAGGAGGAAGAGGAGTGAGTGGTGGAATGAAGAAGTAAAGGGTGTGATAAAGAGAAAAAGGTAGCTTATGAGAGGTTTTTACAAAACAGAAGTGTTAATAGAAAGAGCAGAGTATGGAGAGTAAAAGAAAGGTGAAGAGATGGTGAGGGGTGCAAGAAGAGCGGACGAAATAATGGGAGAGGCTCTGTCAAGAAATTTTGCTGAAAACAAAATTTTTTGGAGTGAGATAAACAAGGTAAGAAAGCCTAGGGAACGAATGGTTTGTCAGTTAAAAACAGAGTAGGGAGTTAGTAGATGGGGAGCTGGAGGTATTGGGTAGATGGCGAGAATATTTTGAGGAACTTTAAATGTCGATGAAAAAAGGAGGCGTAATTTATGTACTGGCGGGGAGGTACAACATCGTTTAGAGTGAAGAGACAGGATGTGAGTGTGGGGAGGTGGTGAGGCATTAAGTAGAATGAAGGGGTAAAGAAGCTGGAATTGACGGAATCATGACAGAAATGTTAAAAGCAGGGGGATATAGTGCTGGAGTGGTTGGTATTTTTGTTTAATAAATGTATAAAGAGGGAAGGTACCTAAGGATTGGCAGAGAATATGTATAGTTCCTTTATATAAAGGAAGGGGGATAAAGAAGTGTAAAATTATAGGGAATAAGTTTACTGAGTATACCAGGTAAAGTGTATGGCAGGGATTATTGAAAGAATTAGAGGTAAGACAGAGAGTAGGATTGCAGATGAGCAAGGAGGCTTTAGAGTGGGTAGGGGATGTGTAGATCAAGTGTTTACAGTGAAGCATGTATGTGAACAGTATTTAGATAAAGGTAGAGAAGTTTTTATGCATTTATGGATTTAGAAAAGGCATATGATAGAGTGGATAGGGGAGCAATGTGGCAAATGTTGCAAGTGTATGGAATAGGTAGTAAGTTACTGAAGGCTGTAAAGGTTTTTATGAGGATAGTGAGGCTCAGGTTAGGGTGTGTAGGAGAGGGGAGATTACTTCCGGTAAAAGTAGGTCTTAGACAGGGATGTGTAATGTCACCATGGTTGTTTAATATATTTATAGATGAGGTTGTAAAGAAGTAAATGCTAGGTGTTGGGGGAGAGGGGTGGGATTAAATTATGGAGAATTAAATGCAAAATGGAGTTGACACAGTTACTTTTGCTGATGATACTGTGCTTATGGGAGATTCTAAAGAAAAGTTGCAAGGTTAGTGGACGAGTTTGGGAGAGTGTGTAAAGGTAGAAAGTTAAAAGTGAACATAGATAAGAGTAAGGTGATGAGGGTATCAAACGATTTAAATAAAGAAAAATTGGATATCACATTGGAGAGGGATTATGGAAGAAGTAAATGTTTTCAGATATTTGGGAGTTGACGTGTCAGCGGATGGGTTTATGAAGGATGGGGTTAACCATAGAATTGATGAAGGAAAAAAGGTGAGTGGTGCATTGAGGTACCCTGTGGAGACAAAAAACGTTATCCATGGAGGCAAAGAAGGGAATGTACGAAAGTATTGTGGTACCAACACTCTTATATGGGTGTGAAGCATGGGTTGCAAATGCTGCAGCGAGGAGGAGGCTGGAGGCAGTGGAGATGTCCTGTCTAAGGGCAATGTGTGGTGTAAATATTATGCAGAAAATTGGGAATGGGGAAAAGTGGAGAAGGTGTGGAGTTACTAAAAGTATTTGTCAGAGGGCTGAAGTGGGGTGTTGAGGTGGTTTGGTCATTTAGAGTGAATGGATCAAAGTAGAATGACTTGGAGAGCGTATAAATCTGTAGGGGAAGGAAGGCGGGGTGGGGTCGTCCTAGAAAAGGTTGGAGGGAAGGGATAAGGAGGTTTTGTGGGTGAGGGCTTGGACTTCCAGCAAGCAGTGTGAGCGTGTTAGATAGGAGTGAATGGAGACGAATGGTTTTGGGACATGACGATCTGTTGGAGTGTGAGCAGGGTAACATTTTGTGAAGGGATTCAGGAAACCAGTTAATTGATTTAGTTGGACTTGAGTCCTGAAATGGGAAGTACAATGCCTGCACTTTAAGGAGGTGTCTGAGATAGTGACAGCTGGGAGGACTTTTTCAGCTGTCGTATCTGACTCCCCTGCAAAGACAGTGATTATGTATGAGTGTGGTGAAAGTGTTGAATGATGATGAAAGTATTTTTCTTTTAGGGATTTTCTTTCTTTTTGGGTCACCCCTCTCCGGTGAGACAGCCGACTTGTTGAAAAAAAAAAAAAATATATATATATCTATCTTATATATATATATATATATATATATATATATATATATATATGTTAGAGTGTTAGAGTGCTCAGCAGAAGTTTGTGGTTACAGGCGAGTGGGTGCGGAGGAAGAGGAGGCATTGGTGGAATAATGATGTAAAGAAGTAGTAAGGGAGAAAAGTTAGCATATGAGAGGTTTTTACAAAGTAGAAGTGATGCAAGGAGGGAAAGTATATGGAGAGAAAAAGAGAGGTTAAAAAATGGTGAAGCAATGTAAAAAGAGAGCAGATGAGAGAGTGGGTGAGATGTTTCAGCAAATTTTGTTGAAAATAAGAAAAGTTTTGGAATGAGATTAATAAGTTGAAGCCTAGAGAACAAATGGATTTGACAGTTAAAAATAGGAGAGGAGAGTTATTAATGGAGAGTTAGAGGTATCGGAAGATGGAGAGAATATTTTGAGGATTTCTTAAATGTTGATGAAGACAGGAAGCTGTGATTTCGTGTGAGGCAAGGAGAATAACATCTTGTGGAGTGTGGAAAAACCAGTTGTGGGTGTAGGGAAGTTCGTGAGGCAGTGGTAGAATGAAAGGGGTAAGGCAGCTGGGATTGATGGGATGATAGAAATGTTAAAGCAGGTGGGGATATAATTTTGGAGTGGTTGGTGCTATTATTTAATAAATGTATGGAAAGGGTAAGGTACCCAGGGATTGGCAAGAGCGTGTATTGTTCCTTTGTATAAAGGCAAAGGGGACAAAGAGAGTGCAAAAATTATAGGAATAAGTCAACAGACTTATTCCCTATAGTGTATGGTAGAGTTATTATTGAAAGAATTAAAAGTAAAACAGAAAGCAGGATAGCAGATGAACAAGGGGGGTTTAGGAAAGGTAGGGGTGTGTAGACCAAGTGTTACAGTGGAAACATATAGGTGAACAGTATTTGGATAAGGTTAAAGATGTTTTGTGGCATTTATGGATTTGGAAAAAGGCGTATGGTAGGGTAGATAGGGGCAATGTGGCAGATGTTGCAGGTGTATGGAATAGGAGGAAGTGCATGAAAGCAGTAGAAGAGTTTTTATGAGGATAGTGAGGCTCAGGTTAGAGTGTGGAGGAAGGGGACTATTTCCCAGTAAAAGTGGGCCTTAGACAAGGATGTGTGATGTCACCGTGGTTGTTCAATATATTTATAGATGGGTTGTAAGAAAGTGAATGCAGGGTCTTGGCAAAGGTGTTAGGCTAAAAATAAAGAAGCAAATACAAAGTGGGAGTTGTCAATATGTTGCTTTTTGCTGATGACACTAATGCTTTGGGAGATTCTGAAGAGAAGCTGCAGAGGTTGTGGATGAATTTGGTAGGGTGTGTAAAAAGAAAGAAAATTGAGTGAATATAGGAAAGAGTAAGGTGATGAGGATAACAAAAGAATAGGTGACGAAAGATTGGATATCAGATTGGAGGAGAGAGTATGGAGGAGTGAATGTATTCAGGATATTTGGGTGGACATGTCGGCGGATGGGTCTATGAAGGATGAGGTGAATCATAAGTTGATGAGGGAAAAGGGTGAGTGGAGCACTTCGGAGTCTGTGGAGACAAAGAACCTTGTCCATGGAAGTAAAAGAGGAATCTATGAGATAGTTATACCAACTCTCTTATATGGTGTGAAGCATGGGTGATGAATGTTGCAACGAGAAGGCTGGAGGCAGTGAGATGTCATGTCTGAGGTCAATGTGTGGTGTGATATAATGCAGAGAATTCGGAGTTTGGAAATTAGGAGGAGGTGCGGGATTACCAAAACGATTGTCCAGAGACTGAGGAGGTTGTTGAGGTGGTTTGGACATGTAGAGAGAATGGAACGAGCAAGTGGACTTGAGTGTTGAATCTGTGAGTGGAGGGAAGGCGGGGTAGGGGTCGGCCTAGGAAAGGTTGGAGGGAGGGTAAGGAAGTTTTGTGCGAGGGCTTGGACTTCCAGCAAGCATGTGTGAGCGTATTTGATAGGAGTGAATGGAGGCATATGGTTTTAATACTTGACGTGCTGTTGGAGTGTGAGCAAAGTAAGCATTTATGAAGGATTCAGGGAAACAGGCAGGCGGACTTGAGTTCTGGAGATGGGAAGTACAGTGCCGGCACTCGAAGGAGGGTGTTAATGTTGCAGTTTTATAACTGTAGTGAAAACACCCTTCTGGCAAGACAGTGATAGGTGAATGATGATGAAAGTTTTTCTTTTTCGGGCCATCCTGCCTTGGTGGAATCAGCCGATGTGTTAATAAAAAAATATATATATATATATATATATATATATATATATATGTATATGCGTGCGATTAGGTAAAACTGGTCAATTAGCAAGAACTCATTTAAAATTAAGTCCTTTCTAAAATTTTCTCATGATACGTTAAAGATATATTTTCATTTATGGTAATGTAAGAATTTATAATTTTGTACCAAGAGAAACTTTGAAAACCTACCTAACCTTATTACAACAAGCGCAATTTAATTTAGCCTAACCCAACTAAATATATTTTAGATACGTTAACATTAATTTAATAATAAACAAACACAATGAAATATATTTTTCGTTATGTTCAAATTATTTTGCGAAATTATTGCATAAATGTTTTTCGCTTATCTTATATGGCAAGGTGAGCGTTGCTATTAGTTAAAATACGCAAGTTTTTACCTAACCGCACGATATATATATATATATATATATATATATATATATATATATATATATATATATATATATATATATATATATATATATATATATATATATATATATATATATATATATATATATCTGTATATATATGTATATATATATATCGGTCAGAGGTGGGAAATTCTTCGATATATTTATAGAACATAGCAAAGGAGACATCTGTGTTGGTTACGCACAGATTTACGCCTAGTTGTTCTTCGTGGGCTATGTTTTCTCTTGGGATTATATGTCTGTGTTAGTTT
>WNWK01040676.1:0-16852 GCA_009830355.1 Cherax destructor
AAAAAAATTGTAAGTTCCAGGTACCACTGTATTTTGAGGATTTGTTAAATGTTGATGAAGACGGGGGCTGTGATTTCGGTGTAGGGCAAGGGGGAAAAACATTTTGTAGGAGTGTGGAAGAGCCAGTTGGGGGTGTGGGGGGTTCGTGAGGCGGGGGGTAAATGAAAGGGGTTAAGGCGGGGGGGGATTGATGGGATAAAGATAGAAATTTTAAAAAGCAGGTGGGGAATAGTTTTGGAGGGTTGGTGCTATTATTTAAAAAAATGATGGAAGGGGGTAAGGTACCTGGGGATTGGAGAGGGGTGTATTGTTCCTTTGTAAAAAAGGAAAGGGGGGACAAAAAAATGAAAAAATTATGGGGGAATAAGTCTGTTGAGGTCCCTTTGGTAAAGTGTATTAGAGTTTTTATTAAAGAATTAAGATTTAAAAAAAAGCAGGATAGCAGATAAAAAAGGGGGGGCTTTAGGAAAGGTGGGGGGGTGGTGACCAAGGTTTACAGCAAAAAAAAGGGTGAACAGTATTTGAAAAGGGAAAGATGTTTTTGTGGCATTTATTTTTTTGGGGAAAAGGCGATGGGGGGGTGAAGGGGGCAATGTGGCAGATGTTGCGGGGATGGAATGGGGAGGAAGGTTGCTGAAAGGGGGAAGATTTTTTATGAGGATAGTGAGGCTCGGGGGTTAGAGTGTGTAGGAGGAAGGGATTTTTTCCCCCAGTAAAAGTGGCCTTAGACAAGGATGTGTGATGTCACCGGGGTTTTTCAATATTTTTAAAGAGGGGGTTGTAAGAGAAGTGAATGCAGGGTCTTCAAGAGGTGTTGGGCTAAAAGATAAAGAAGCAAATAAAAGGGGGAGTTGTCACAGTTGTTTTTTGCTGATGACACTTTTTTTTTGGGGGAATTTCCCCAAAAAGCGCAGAGGTTGGTGGATGAATTAGGGTGTGTAAAAAAAAAAATTAAATGAATGGGGGAAAGAGAAGGGGATGAGGAAAAAAAAAAGAATAGGTGACAAATTTTTGGGGATATCAGATTGGGGGGAGGGGAGTATGGGGGGAGGTGAATGTTTTCAGATATTTGGGGGGGGAATTTTTGGGGATGGGTCTATGAAGGAAGGTGAATCTAGAATTGAGGGGGGGAAAGGGGGGGAGTGGAGCCGAGTCTGTGGAGAAAAAAAACCCTTTTGTCCATGGAAGAAAAGGGGGGAATTTTGAAGTATAGTTCCCCCAAACCCCTTTTAAAAGGGGTGAAGAATGGGGTGATGAATGTTGCAACGGGGGAGAAGGCTGGAGGGGGGAAATGTCATGTCTGAGGTCAATGTGTGTGAATAAAAGGGGGAAAAAATTTCGGGTTTGGAAATTGGGGAGGGAGGTGCAAAAAACCCCATTGCCAGGGGCTGAGGGGGGGTTGTTGAGGGGGTTTTGGACATGTAGAGAGGGGGGGAAAAACAGACAGAGACTTCGAGGGAAAAATCGAGGGGGGGAAGGGGGGGTAGGGGCCCCCCAAAAAAGGGGTTGGAGGGGGGGGGAAAAAAGTTTTTGTGCGAGGGGCTTGGACTTCCAGCAAGCTGGGGGACGTATTTATGGGGAGTGGGGAGGCATAGGGTTTTTTTAATACTTGCGTGCTGTTGGAGGGGAGAAAAGTAACTTTTAAAAAAAGGGGGTTTCGGGAAAACCCGGGGCGGGCCAGACTTGATTTCTGGAGATGGGAAGACAGGGGGCCCCTTGAAGGAGGGGTGTTAATGTTGCAGTTTTATAACTGTAGTGAAAGCCCCCCTCCAAGACAGTGATGGAGTGAAGGGGGGGAAAAAGTTTTTTTTTTTCGGGCCACCCCTGCCTTGGTGGGGAATCCATGTTTAAAAAAAAAAAAAAAAAATAAAATAAAAAAAAGTTATGGTTGATAATTTATAAAATAAAAAAGTTGCATATCTTTTTTTTGGAAAAAAAGTTAACATATCAATTAATTGTAGCAATGAAAAAAAATTTTATGAGAAAAAAATTTTAAAAAAGAATTAATTGCATTGCATTTTTTTTTAAAAGGGGGTCATTATAATGTAAGTGTTGTAAATAATTAGCAAATAAGTATTATTCATAAATTTTTACATTCATTCATTCGTCATTCAAAAATTTTCATTGACTTTAAAGTCAGGTTTTACGTTAAGGATTATTCTATTTTTTGGGGGGAAAGGTTGATATGTAGCAATTAGTTTTTTGGGGAGAAGGGGGTTTTTTTGCACGTTTTGAATTGGGGTACAGGGGGGGTTTCCCCTTTTGGGAATGACAGGAATGAATCAAATTTTCGTGCCTTTTTGCATTGGGGTTTTTATCTGGTATATGTTTTGATATGATATTTTATCGGATCATCATTGTTAGTGAAGATGAGGGCCCGCGATTCTCCAATCTTGTAGGCCTTATTATTTGCTGGTTTAACCCTTTGACTGTTTGCTTATTGCTTACAAGCCACTGTTTCGGGGGATATATACCAAATTCTAGCGGCTTCAAATCAAACGGGAAAACTGGTAGGCCCCCATATGAGAGAATGGGTCTTTTTGGGAGGGCTAAAAAATCCCCGCCGCATGCAGTATAATGGGAAAAAATCCGCCCGTTTTTTTTGGGGGAAACGCCATTTTTTGGGTGTATTTTGAAGTATTTTGGTTTTACAGTGGGAAAACCCCAACGAACACCCCCGGGGAAAAAATAAAATTTTGTAAGTATAATATTGTAAGTGCTTGTGGAAGTGTATTTTTGGGGGGGGGAAAAGACTAACCCAAATGACATTTTTTCAAGGAAGTAATTTTGGGATTTAGCAGGCTTTCAATGAATTTTCAAACCGGGGGGTTTCCCCCGATTTCTTTTTTTTTATTTGATAGAATGGAAAAATACGATGAAATATAGAGTTTTGTTGTTTCATGATGAAAAAAAAAACCCTTTAAATTGAGCTCAAAGTAGGGGGGAAAAAACGATTTTTTCAAAAAGTTCAAGAGTAAACAAATCACACCACGTGTCTATATCAAGGGGGCTAATATTCATTCACAAATGCATGATATTATTTATACCATTTTTACAATAATGCAATAGTCTGCATAACCGTAAATCTTCTATTTTTTGTGTGAATAAAAATCAAAAAAGAAACAAGAGTAATATAAGAGGGGGCCCAAAAAAATGACTAATGAACAGATAACATCTTTTTTTTACCCCCCAATTCTGCATTGTTTATTCTGGACCCTATTTTTAAAACAACTTTTATTTTGCATGAAATTGGCCAAATTCCAAAGCCACTTTTTTGGGTAGTTGAAATTGGTAAACTTTTTCTTGTACTAACTAGAAGAAATGGAGTTTTAAAGAAAAAACGAGTTTTCGCTTTGGAAAAAATGATATTTACCCCAAAAAAGGGTCAAACCCCCAAAGCCGGGGGTATACATTCGAGATTTATCTTCGGGGCGTAATTCCCCCCAAAATTTTTTTTCAAATTTCAAATTTTTTGGGGGCCCTTACAATCGGGAAAAAATTCTTATCATTCCATATGAAAAATTTTTTTTTTTTTTTTTTTTTTAAATTTTCACAACAGAAGAGCACTCAGGATTGGGGGGGGTTTTTCAGTCAAAAAGGGGTTAAAAGGGGGAAATTTTGGGGGAGATTTAAAAATTTTGGGGGGGAAACATCTGGTCCTCCGGGGTTATCTCTTACAACATTATTTGCAATATTCTCCATTTTAGGTGCCTTAGGTTGAAATCCCCAGGAGCAAGATGTTGGGGGGGGGGGGGTGGAAGATTTTTTCCCCCCAGTGGTCAATTTTCAAAAGGGTTCCCGGAATTTTGGGCGTTGCATCCGGGGGGTTGTTTCAACCACCCTTTTGCCTGTTCACTCTGTCACATCTGTATAGGTTGTAGCCAGGGATCCATATTTCATTGTCCAAGTGATTTTTTTGGGTCTCTGTGAAAGCCGCAAACATTGCATTTGACTCTGTAAGCAGTCCACGGATGTAAGGTATCTTGTCAATTGTTGCTGGCTTTAGACCCTGTATATTTGCAAAGATGAATGTCGTTGGATTGGTGGTATGGGGGAGGTCTTTTTTCCTGGCACTAATATCTGTTGTTCTGGAGTGGAGGCCATTGACTGTGGTTCCACTCCAGAAATGATTGCAGTTGGTGTACGATTTCTGTCATTTCCTGCCAGCTTTTTTTCCTTCTGGCGCTAAAAACCTCTCTCTCTGGAGTGGCTGTGGCTACCCAGGTTTTCCCATGGTCTGGATGTTCTGTGTCGTCTTGTACCCTTTAGGTGGTGTGCCTGGCAATAAAGGTTATAGCTCCTCTCCTCTCTTTTATGTGTGCGGGTTGTGTGTGTATAGCACTGTCTTTCCTGAACTGATGAGTGACACATTTCAGGGTGGAAAAGCTTACAGAAAGGGAGGTTGCATTTTCCTGTTGTCATATGGGCACGGCATTTTCTGGGGTGGTCAAAGTTGCATGTCCCATCTGTTTTCCCAGAAATAGGCCTGGTTTGTGTTTGTCTTGTTATTTTGTGACTGTTCCCAATGTATTCCCTATTGGTGTGTGTTTTCCTGTCTCATTTCTATCTTCTGCACTAGTGCTAACATCCCCTTTGTTCCATCTCCAACACTAGCACCTACAGGAGCACTGTCCTCCAGGACAACACTAGCACCCTCAGGAGCACTGTCCTCCAGTACAACACTAGCACCCTCAGGAGCGCTGTCGTTCAAGACAGCCTCTTCCAAACCACCCATCTTATTTTCCCAGCTGTCATACCATGTTGACAGTCTTTTAGAAGGATCTTTTATTGGTGTTCTTGTCTTTTAATATAGATGCAATTTCCTCATAGATAAAATGGAAAACATAATACTGAAATAAAGATGATTTTAATTAAGTTAAGGACTGGAAGGAGCTTAAAATTGAACTCAAAGTAGAGGAAATATTCTACTTTTGTCAATATTACAGAGGATGGGAAAGGCCCCCCTATATCCCCCAGTCTGTTTTATGGGTTTTTAATAGGTCTGATTCAATTATTGGGATGCTGTAAACCATGAACAATCTTTCCTGGTTATCTGAGAAATAAGAGTACAGTAGACCCTCATATTACAGGGTAGTTACGTTCCTGAAAATGCAGGGTTAGATAAATCCGTGTTATATAAACATAAGAACTTATGGGGGGAAATAGGGTTACATTTCTGCCCCCATCCCCCCAAAAAAAAAAATTAGACATCCAGATCTTACAAAAATAAAAATGATAATGATTTTGTTGCTTAAGACTACAAATGCAACAGAAATAGTAATATTTACCTTAAATTGTAGTTGCTGGTGTATGTCAGTGATTATGAAGAGAGTGGAGATGCATGGTGTGGCAATAATGGGCTGAGAAAGATGGTTATTGGTTGTCAGCAGAAGTGGATGGTTGAGGTTCTAGCACTAAAGTTGATGGTTGTATTGGAGTGTGCATAAATTCTGTATAATGGATCTCTGACTTCTTTACCCTGCAGCATATATACATTATTCCAGAAGCTTGGTACTGCCAGGTTGGAGTCAAGAGTCCATTGATGAAACTAGTTTTTCATCACTTTTCTTGTGTAGTTACATTTGAATGATTAAACTCCCCAATCCAGTGGTTGTATTAAAGATGATGTAATTGGAGGTAAAAATACAACTTTTACATATGGCGTCACATCCAGCAAAGCTTCTGGATGAGTACGGGAATTATCAAGAATGAAGAGAGCCTTGAATTGAAGGTTCTTGCTGTGCAGGTAAAACTTGACTTCAGGAATAAAGTGATGCTTAAACCAGTCAATAAATATTTCCTCTGTCATCCATGCTGACTGGTTTTACCTCCAAATTACTGGTAAACTGTTTTTATCAACACCTTTCAAAGAACAAGGATTCTTAGAGCGGTAAACAACCATGGGCTTACACTTTAAATCACTTGACGCATTACCACAAAGGAGCAAGGTATACCTGGAGAGAGTTCCGGGGGTCAATGCCCACGGGCCCGGTCTGTGACCAGGCTTCATGGTTGATCAGGGCCTGATCAACCAGGCTGTTACTGCTGGCCGCATGCAGTTCAACGTATGAATCACAGCCTGGCTGGTACCGACTTTAGGTGCTTGTCCAGTGCATGCTTGAAGACAGCCAGGGTCTATTGGTAATCCCCTTATGTATGCTGGGAGGCAGTTAAACAGTCTTGGGCCCTGACACTTATTTTGTTGTCCCTCAACATGCTAGTGGCACCTCGCTTTTCATTGGGGGATGTTGCATCGTCTGCGAGTCTTTTGTTTCGTAGGAGTGATTTTCGTGTGAAAGTTTGGTACTAATCCTTCTAGGATTTTCCAAGTGTATATAATAATGTATTTTTCCCGCCTGCATTCTAGGGAGTACAGGTTTAGAAATTCAAGCGTGCAGCAATATTCTAGCCTAGATAGAACAAGTGACCTGAAAAGTGTCATCATGGACTTGGCATCCCTGGTTTTGAAGGTTCTCATTATCCATCCTGTCATTTTTCTAGCAGATGCGATTGATACAATGTTATGGTCCTTGAAAGAGATCCTCTGACATGATCACTCCCAGGTCTTTGACATTAGTTTTTAGCTCTATTGTGTGGTTGGAATTTGTTTTATACTCCGATGAAATTTTAATTGGTCACATTTTCCATATGGGAGTAATTGAAATTTCTCATCTTTGAACTTCATATTGTTTTCTGCACCATTTAAAGATCTGGTTGATGTCTGCTTGGAGTCTTGCAGTGTCTTCAATGGTGGACACTGTCATGCAAATTCGGGTGTCATCTGCAAAGGAAGACGTGGCACTGTGGCTTATATCCCTGTCTATGTCCGATATGAGGATGAGGAACAAGATGGGAGCGAGTAATGTGCGAGTACTTTTCACCATAGCCACCTCAGCCTTTACTGTTGACTACTATTGTGTTCTATTTGTTAGGAAATTATAGATGCATCTACCAACTTTTCCTGTTATTCCTTTATCACGCATTTTGTGTGCTATTACACCATGGTCACACTTGTCAAAGGCTTTTGCAAAGTCTGTGTATATATCATCTGCATTCTGTTTGTCTTCTAGAGCATCCAGGACTTTGTCATAGTGGTCCAGTAGTTGGGACAGACCGGAGCGACCTGCTCTAAACCCATGCTGCCCTGGGTTGTGTAATTGATGGGTATCTAGATGAGTGGCGATCTTGCCACTTCATCGTAGCAATTTTTTGCTGCCTTGAAGTCCAGTGAAGCCCTGCAGAGACTGGTCTCATCCACAGCCAGGTGGCGGCCTGAGCTAGGGAAATATTCCACGGGCGACGCTCCAAATTTTTTCCTCCAGCAGCAAACCAAATTGTGTTAAGTTAATTTTTACAAAGTGTTGATAAAATTATGCCACAATTTTTCAATAGTGTAATAACCAAAATGTGCCAAATAAACCGTGTAATGTGAGTGTCTACTGTAAATCTATTTTTGGACAAATAAGAATTCAAAATGGAAAGCAGCTGTGATAATAGAAGCCTGGGGATGCGACTGTTGAACGGAGGAAATGTTTTAGTTCCAGGAATGTCTACATTACACACACAACCCGCACATATAAAAGGAGAGGAGCTTACGACGACGTTTGGTCCGACTTGGACCATTTACAAAGTCACACTAACACGAAGGACAGGAGGAAGTGTGACTTTGTAAATGGTCCAAGTCGGACCGAAACGTTGTCGTAAGCTCCTCTCCTTTTATATGTGCGGGTTGTGTATTGTTCCAGTCACGGTAATGTGCCTTTTTTTGTTATTTATGGACCCCGCAGGTAAGCGTCTTATTCTTTCAAACTTTTAATGTTCTTCCTTCTTTAAACCCTCTTTCGTTTATGAGGCTGCTCTTATTGCCACCAGGCATCGTAAGAATCAGCTTCGCTTTCTACGTGACTGTCTTGCTGAGCAGGTTCTACCCCCTTCCTTCTCCCATTTCCTGAAACCTAACCCACTGGGCACTCCCTTTCCTGAGCATGCCCGTCTCCTACTCCAACAGCTCATTATTTCTACTAAGTCTCAAGTTGAAGATGCCTTCTTTACTCTCCGTCAAGCGTCAACATGCTCTCTTTGCTTCCCTTCCACAAGATCTCTGTAACCTTCTCACTACCGTCGCTTTTGACACTGCTCGCCTGAATTCACAAATGCATTCTACTAAACTACAGACCAAACTTCAACATCTCATCTCAGATAGCCCTTGGTCCAAATTCTCCCCTTTCTGACTGTGTTACTAATCTGTCTTCTGTCACACTCTCCCAACATGAGCTTGAACTGCTTGGTTTTGGTCTTTCCTTTGCCACTTCACCTACCCCGCGCTGGTATTGACATGATTAGCTCTTTTGATTCTTTTCGCAAGTCTCGCTCCGTAATAACAATCTTCCTGATTTATCCACTTTTCGTGGCGCTTCCTTCCTGCTCTTGATAGCCTGTTTTCTAAGAACCATCACCTTCCTCGCCGCTATCAACTTGCCCTTTCTTCTTAAATCCAACGCTAACATTGTCATACTCTCTTCTGACAAAGGTAATTCGGTAGTTATCCTTGATCGAGAGGATTACCTCCGTAAAGCCGATGTCTTGCTCTCTGACTCACGTACCTACACTCCTCTCGTTTCCAATCCTCTTGATCGCATCAAGAGAACTTTCAACAAGAAACTTAAGACTCTCTCCGACCTCTGTCCTTCTGACTTTAACATTGTTCAACGTTTTTGGGTCATCTGTCCCTCCCTGCCCTATTTCATGGCCTTCCCAAAACTCACAAACCTGACATTCCTCTGCGTCCCATCATATCTTCTAGAGGTTCTGTCTCTTATTATCTTGCTTCTTGGCTAGCCAAAACTCTTACCCCCTTCTTGGTACTTTTTCTCCTGCCCACCTTCGTCACTCTCAAGACTTCCTCGAACGTGTTCGCTCTCTCCCGACCTGTAAGATGCTTAGTCTTGATGTTGAGCCCCTCTTAACTAATGTCCCTCTGGATGATGTCCTTAATTTTCTTAGAGAGAAGGCCAATGATGGGTTACTTCATCTCCCTATACCTACTGATGTCTTTCTTGATCTTATCCGCCTTTGTGTGGACTCTTAATTCCTTTTCTTTTCAAGGTAAATATTATTCTCAAACTTTTAGTGTCGCCATGTGCTCTCCTCTATCTCCTGTTCTTGCTAATCTTTACATGGAATACTTCAAGACTGTTCTTCTTCCCACTATTGATGTACGTCCATCACTCTGGCTCCACTATGTAGATGACATCTTTGCTCTTTGGCCTCATGACTTAAGTCTCTTCCAACCATTTCTTGATGCTCTTAATAATCTTGCCCTTCCATTAAGTTTAAAGCTGATTGGGAATCTAATTCTTTGCTTCCTTTCCTTGATGGTTATGTCCACCGCTCAGATACAGGTTTTGCCTTTTCCGTGTACCGCAAGCCTATGCACAGTGGCATGTACATTCACTACTTTTCTTATCATGCCTCCTCTGTCAAGAAAAGTGTTCTTATCTCCCTTTCTCCGTGCTCTCCGCATTTGTGATCCTAAGTTCCTTGAAGCAGAAATTTCCACTCTTCATAATTCATTTTCCCGTCTTGGCTACCCTTCCTATTTCATAGATTCTGCTTTCTCTCGTGCCAAACGGACTTTTTTTCTCTCCTAAACCCTCTATTCCTGGGAACTCTCCTGTCCTCTGCCTTCCCTACATCTCTGGTCTCTCTAATCTCAACAACTCTCTCCGTTCCTTAGACATCAAACTTACCTTTCGCCAGACTAACACTCTTCGCACTAATCTAGTTCATACCTCCCCCCTCTACAGATTCTCCTGGTGTTTACTCTATTTCTTGCTCCTCCTGTCCTCTTCAGTACTTCGGAGAAACTGGCCGATCTCTTTCTGACAGACTTGGGGAGCACAAAAATAGTGTTAGGCTTGGCGACACTAATAATGCTCTTTTCTGTCATGTCAGAGATCACAGTCATCCCATTGATTGGTCTTCTGCTAAACTGTCTACCCTACGTCCAACTTTCACAGTCGCCGTTGGTTGAATCCTCCCTTATACACAACTTTCCCTGTATGAATCTTAGCCCTGGCTTTGTCTCTGTAGATGCTTTCCTCTCCCATTACATTGTTAAATGCTCCAAACTTCAGAACACCCGTGACTTAACCTGATTCCTTACCCTCTTTCTCTTCCCCTTCTCCTCTTTCTCCTTTCTCCTCTGGGTTCTCTTTCTTTTCTTTTGCCTTGTATTTGTCCTCTATTTTATCTTATTTTTCCCCCACTGTGTTCTTGTTCTTACCCTTACCTGCCGTCAGCGTCTTTGCAGTGCTCCTTTCCTAGCTTATGACTGACTCCACTACTACTACCACTACCAGCTTCACTACTACTACCACTACCACCTTCACTACTACTACCACTACCACCTTCACTACTACCTCCATTACCTCTCCACCACTTTCTTGTGCCTCCCTGTCTGCCTGCCTTTATATACCCCTTCCTCCTGTCCTTCGTGTTAGTATGACTTTGTAAATGGTCCAAGTCGGACCGAAACGTCGTCGTAAGCTCCTCTCCTTTTATATGTGCGGGTTGTGTGTGTATTGTTCCAGTCACGGTATTGTGCCTTTTTGTTATTAATGTCTACATTGTTTATTATGGACTATTTTTAAATTGTCATTTTTTTAATTTTGTGTGAAACTGGCCAAATTATCAAATTCTGATAACTTTACTGGGTAGTTGAAATAGTTGAATGGGTGGTTTCTTGTGCTCAATCAAGAGAATAGAAGGCATACTAGAAAAATAGCTAAGAATTTGGTTGAATGGAACAATGGAATTGGCCTAATATAGGACTCAAAATGGGTGAACTCACCAGTTCACAAATTCCACCAAGACCACTGATTTTGCACCAGCATAATTCTGTTTTTCATCATGTTTCATACTTTTGGTGTCATTACCCTTGGAAAAAGATTCTCTACCATTTCATAAGAAAAGTTTTTTTTCTTTAAATTTTTGAACACTGAGAACATGTTTCAGATCTGGGGGTCTGGACAGTGAAAAGGTTAAATGTTGCTGGATTGAGCAAAGCCACAATTGGAGGTACATTCAGGAAACCAGTTAGTCTAACTATAGTCCTGTGAAGTACAGCACTGGCACGCTGATGGGAAAGGTGGGGAAGTTGCAATTCTGAGGGTCAGTTATTGAAAGAGATGTTTAAGGCATTTCAGTCGTTGGTCAAAACAGTGGTGGCAGATGCATAAAAATCTAATGGCTAAAATTTGTTTCCATTCAAAGTCCATCATTACTGCCTACTGGATGGAAATGATTTTGGATTTAATATCTTTTTCATTCCAATACAGAAGAATACAACACAGGATATAATTCATTATAATCATAGGGGAGCATTAAGCCATAGGATTATACAGCACACTTGGGAAGGGGGATGGAAGGTATTCAAGGCTCAATTCAGGGAACAGGAGCACAGATCCAATTCCCTATATCAAGAGCCCCTCACCAGCATCAAGGTACCTTCCTTGAGGAGAATACAACACAGGAGACTGTGGAAGCACCTGAAGTTTCGATGTTATCAGTACATCACCCTCAGGATGTGGGGATCAGTCCTCAAACACAGGCATACGGCCTGCTCTAGTAGACAAGTTTAAGTAGAAGATATCAAGATACCAACAATCTGGATGAAAGGACAAACATACATACACTTTTGGGTTATCCTGGTAGGTAATTTACATGTTACCATGTATGATAATTGTACTTATTTGGACCTGTACCTAAATAAACTTATGGGCAGCAGGGACCCCAAAAGGAAACGAGTAACTTACTTCTTTGGGTTTTCCTAGGTAATGTACACATATGTTACTTATGTATGATAATTTGTGTAACTATATTTATGTGTACCTATACTTAAATGAATTACTTAAGGGTGAGATTTATCCAAAAGTCTTGAAGTCACCATAAATCCGCGTATTTTCGATCGAGCTAATGGTCCTATTAACCGCTTTTCCTGCTATGAATCAAAGGCCATCGATGGCCAATATTATTATTAGACCAACTCGGAGATCATTGACCACCCTGCCAGCAGCTACAAACTTGTTTCTGCCTTAACATAAAAATAACAATACTGATTTGCAATACTCTACGTTACGTCAAAGTTCACTTACCATCCGTGTTGTGCTCAAGTACGAACTTTTGGCCACAGCCCTTGTTATAACACTGCACCGTAGTCATATTCGAGGGGATTGATTATAAAGGTGTGCGTGTGTGAGCTTTGAGAGCACAACAGCAGCTCATATAGCTTCAGAAGAGTATTCTAATGTGTTCGACACAATTCGCGTCACTCGCCATGAAAACATTGGTCTTCCTGTGTCCCAGCCTGCGAGTCACGTTTCCACTCACAATATTTAATTTTCATCTTTTAAAATAAGTGTATTGCTAAACCATATAATCATATGTGCTACTTCAAATTATACAAACAAATGAACCTGCATCCTAACTCTAGCCTTTTAATTAATCCTAAAATTAATGCTGAAGTCAAAGCCAAATACAAAATAAAATGAATGACGGGAAACATGCGCAACACCAACGCTTACCAGAATATTCTAGACTGTTTATTTATATTAGTGTTTCTTGACTTACTGGTACTATATTTACAACATATCATTTCTTTTAAACATATCATAATAACATCTCATGAATTAAAAAATAATATATTGTATTTTTGTTTAATGTAATGTATGGGAAGAAACACGTGGGGGACCTCACTTATTATGGTCAAATTTCTTACATTTTTAGGACAGCTTTGAATAAAATAAAATATCATACCACATACAAAGCTAAATAATATTACGCAGCTAGAGTAAGATGATCAGTAGTGTTTTAACACCAGAGACAGACAGGCGGCCACCAGCCGGGGGTTTAAAGTTGCAGGTCAAGTGTTAAGGTGAAATGTAAAAATAAATCGCTCTCTATCCGGGGGCTGCCACACCCCGATATATGTTTTCTTTGTTAATTATCATCTATCATCTTTAATACATCTATCATCTGTAATACCTGTACCTAAATAAACTTACACTATGCATAAATCATACACAGCATTTGAATCATTCCCACACGTCTGGAGTTCATCACATAAATTCTATTTTTGTTTTCAAATATTCCTAAAGGAGTGTTTAATTGGCTGACCGAATTTTATTTCAGTTTTCTCCTGCCAAGGTCTTCATTTACAATTTAAGAATGCCTGAACCGACTGTCTTCAAAGTTTTAAGTCTGGTCTTACAGTAATTAGAGAGAAATGTTCGGGCGTCTATCCGCATACACAGGAACCCTCCAGTCAGTTTTATATAGACCGTATCTGGATTTGGTTTCCATTGGTCCCGTAGCTCAGTTGGTAGAGCACTCATCTCACACACTGAGAGCTTTAGTTCGATCCTCGGTACGGGTGGAAGCATTAGGACGTGTTTCCTTAAGACACCTGCTGTTCCTGTTCACCTACCAGTTAAATAGGTACATGGGTGTTAGTCGACTGGCGTGGGTGGCATCCTGGGGACAAAATGACCTATGGTCTGTATAAGTCGTATCATGTACTTGTAGAAATTAAGATTATTATTATTATATTACTCGAGAATGCCTCTTCTGATCGGCTTCAACTACTCCAAGACGTAGGACGATTGTCCTGTCATACTCCATCACACAGGATAATTTTCTTATCATAGTCCATCACGTACAGTTTTCCTGTGGTATTTCATCAGAGGGAAGGCAGGAAGGTTCACATGAATCGAGAAACGCGGGAAGAACTAAAAGCCATAAATGAAATTGAAAAAAACCCAAAGTATTACTTTTCATATGCCAAAACAAAGTCGAGAACAACATCCAGTATTGGGCCCTACTAAAACGAGATGGGTCTTACACAGATGACAGCAAGGAAATGAGTGATTTACTAAAGTCCCAGTATGACTCAGTTTTTAGTGAGCCGCTAACCAGACTAAAAGTTGAAGACCTAAATGAATTTTTTATGAGAGTGCCACAGAACTTGACTGACGCATGCCTATCTGACATTACCCTGACACCACATGACTTTGAAAAGGCGATAAATGACATGCCCATACATTCCGCTCCAGGCCCAGACTCATGGAACTCAGTGTTCATCAAGAACTGCAAGAAGCCCCTATCACGTGCTTTTAACATCCTATGGAGAGGGAGCATGGACACTGGGGTCGTCCCGCAGTTACTAAAAACAACAGACAAGCCCCACTCCACAAAGGCGGCAGTAAAGCAATGGCAAAGAACTACAGACCAATAGCGCTAACGTCCCATATCATAAAAATCTTTGAAAGGGTTCTAAGAAGCAAGATCGCCACTCATCTAGATAACCATCAATTACACAACCCAGGGCAGCATGGGTTTAGAGAAGGTCGCTCCTGTCTGTCCCAACTACTGGACCACTACGACAAGGTCCTGGATGCTCTAGAGGACAAACATAATACAGATGTTATATACACAGACTTTGCAAAAGCCTTTGATAAGTGTGACCATGGTGTGATAGCACACAAAATGCGTGATAAAGGAATAACAGGAAAAGTTGGTAGATGGATCTATAATTTCCTAACAAGTAGAACACAAAGTTTAGTAGTCAACAGAGTAAAGTCTGAGGCGGCTACGGTGAAAAGCTCTGTTCCACAATGCACAGTACTCGCTCCCATCCTGTTCCTCATCCTTATATCGGACATAGACAGGGATATCAGCCACAGTGCCGTGTCTTCCTTTGCAGATGACACCCGAATCTGCATGACAGTGTCCACCGTTGAAGACACTGCAAGACTCCAGGTGGACATCAACCAAATCTTTAAATGGGCTGCAGAAAACAATATGAAGTTCAATGATGAGAAATTTCAATTACTCCGTTATGGAAAACGTGAGGAAATTAAAATCTCATCGGAGCATAAAACAAATTCCAACCACACAATAGAGCGAAAAACTAATGTCAAAGACCTGGGAGTGATCATGACAGAGGATCTCACATTCAAGGACCATAACACTGTAGCAATCGCATCTGCCAGAAAAATGACAGGATGGATAATGAGAACCTTTAAAACCAGGGATGTCAAGCCCATGTTGACACTTTTCAGGTCGCTTGTTCTATCTAGGCTGGAATATTGCTGCACACTAACTGCACCTTTCAAGGCAGGTGAAATTGCTGACCTAGAAAATGTACAGAGAACCTTCACAGCACGCATAACTGCAATAACCTCAATTACTGGAAACGCTTGAAGTTCCTAAACCTGTACACCCTGGAACGCAGGCGGGAGAGATACATTATTATATACACTTGGAAAATCCTAGAGGGATTAGTACCAAACTTGCACACGAGAGTCACTCCCTACGAAAGCAAAAGACTCGGAAGACGATGTAACATCCCCCCCAATGAAAAGCAGGGGTGCCACTAGCACGTTGAGAGACAACACAATAAGTGTCAGGGGGCCAAGACTGTTCAGCTGCCTCCCAGCATACATAAGGGTGATTACCAATAGACCCTTGGCTGTCTTCAAGCAGGCACTGGACAGGCACCTAAAGTCGGTGCCTGACCAGTCAGGCTGTGGTTCGTACGTTGGACTGCATGCGGCCAGCAGTAACAGTCTGGTTGATCATGCTCTGATCCAATATGAAGCCTGGTCACAGACCGGGCCGCAGGGGCTTTGACCCCTGGAACTCTCTCCAGGTAAACTCCAGGATACTTCATTACAAATGTTATTTTTGAAGTCACATTTCATCACAGGATTATTTTCTGCCCATGTCAGTAAGTAAGTTTATTCAGGTATACACAAATACAGTTACATAGATCATACATAGCAGCAAATGTGTAGAGAACCCAGGATAACCCAAAAAAGTCAGACAAGTGACTTATTTCCATTGGTGTCCTTTTAATACATTATTTTTTTCACAGTAAGGTGAACCGGGGCAGCAGCTAGGGGAGCAGGGACAGCAGCTAGGGGAGCAGTGACAAAAACTAGGGGAGCAGTGACAGCAACTAGGGGAGCAGTGACAACAACTAGGGGAGCAGTGACAACAACTAGGGGAGCAGTGACAGCAACTAGGGGAGCAGTGACAACAACTAGGGGAGCAGTGACAACAACTAGGGGAGCAGTGACAGCAACTAGGGGAGCAGTGACAACAACTAGGGGAGCAGTGACAACAACTAGGGAGCAGGGACAACAACTAGGGGAGCAGTGACAGCAACTAGGGGAGCAGTGACAACAACTAGGGGAGCAGGGACAACAACTATGGGAGCAGGGACAACAACTAGGGGAGCAGGGATAGCAACTAGGGGAGCAGGGACAACTAGGGGAGCAGGGACAACAACTAGGGGAGCAGTGACAGCAACTAGGGGAGCAGGGACAACTAGGGGAGCAGGGACAGCAACTAGGGGAGCAGGGACAACAACTAGGGGAGCAGTGACAGCAACTAGGGGAGCAGTGACAACAACTAGGGGAGCAGGGACAACAACTAGGGGAGCAGTAACAGCAACTAGGGGAGCAGTGACAACAACTAGGGAGCAGGGACAACAACTAAGGGAGCAGGGACAACAACTAGGGGAGCAGGGACAGCAACTAGGGGAGCAGGGACAACAACTAGGGAGCAGGGACAACAACTAGGGGAGCAGGGATAGCAACTAGGGGAGCAGGGACAACAACTAGGGGAGCAGGGACAACTAGGGGAGCAGGGACAGCAACTAGGGGAGCAGTGACAGCAACTAGGGGAATAAGTAAGTAAGTAAGTTTATTGAGTAAGTAAGTTTATTGAGAAATTTCAATTACTCAGATACGGAAAACGTGAAGAAAATAAAATCTCATCGGAGTACAAA
>WNWK01040677.1:0-16852 GCA_009830355.1 Cherax destructor
TGGATGACACCCCCTTTGCAGATACAAGTATCGTCTGAAAGGGAAAAGATACGGTGGTATGGTTTACATCTCTATGTCTGATATAGGGGAAAAAGGGGGATAGGGGAGTACGGCCCCGTGGAACAGAGCTCTTCACTATGGCAGTTCCCCTTTTTAATTCTGTTTCCAATACGGAAAAAAATAAACACATAAGCAGTATAATGTGACCTTTTTTTGACAACGTTTCGCCCAGGGGGCATCGGAACAAAACCAAAATTTTTTGTGTTGATTGATTGATTAATGCATTTTTTGCCCCCTTGAGATTTTTTGACTCAAGAAAATTAACTTATTCCCCCCTTCCCTTTTGGATCGAATTTTTTGCCCAAAATTTTTTCACAGCACTAATGCCCCCTACGGTTAAAAGTGTTTCCCCCCTTTAAAAATATAATAATTGTGAAAACATCAATCTTTAATAGTCATTTATGAAATGGAGGAAAATTTTTTGCCCATAAGCTGAGGAGGCCATATTTTTGGGTGGATTCTGAAAAAATTTTTGAGAACCCCCTTTTGGTCTTTTTTAAACTTTGGCCTTGTTTTGGTTTTTGTAAGTTTAATGTGATAATAATATTAATCAATTTACTTTTAAAAAATGGAATGTACTTGATTGGTTCCCAAATTTTAAATTTTATAAATTTTATATAACGACATTTATTAATTACTTTTATGCAAACTTAAACTTTAAACCCCGATAAATCTTAAGAAAATTTGGGGATTTATTCTAATATGTGGGCCCCTTTTTTGTTTTTATGGAAGAACTGAAAACTGATTTTCGCTTTTTTTTTTCCGTGATTCATCCAACTGCGTTCACTAAAAACCTGAAATTTTTTTATATTGCAAATTGGGCTTTTTTGGGTTTAAAGTTTTTGGGTTTAAGCATTTGAATATTATTTCCCCGAAAAAAAAGAAAGCCCTTTTAGCTTTGTTAAAGATGGTGCTTTTAGTAAATTTTGATTTCTTTTTTTTCCTGTATTCCTAATTTTTTTAATTAAGAAACGGGGTATTAGTGTCCATGTGATAACTTTTAGTACCTCTCAACACAATCGTCTTTTAAATTTAAGTTTTAAAATTTCCCATTTTTTTACACATGTATTGAGGGCCGGGGCTGGGGTTATGAAAAAGAGCAGCCCTTTTTGGGGGTTTTACCCCAAACCCAAAAAATATCATCATTATTATTATTATTATTATTATTGACGGGGTACCATCCTCACCACTTTTAAAACCCCCAACGCACGTCGGAAAATTTCCCCTGTGAGTGGACCAACAGAAATGCCCCCTCGCGAAAAACTCTACTGCAACTGAACACACCGAAGATGGTGGGGCTCCCCGTTCAAGATGCTCACCCCAAGATGGTAGGGCTCATGTTCAAGATGCTCACTCCAAGATGGTATGCTCATGGCAAGATGCTCACCCCAAGATGGTAGGTGCTCATGTTCAAGATTCCCCTCAAGATGGTAGGTGCCTTTTTTAAGATGCTCACCCCAAGATGGTAGGTGCCTGTTCAAGATGTCACCTCAAGATGGGAGGGGCCCCATGTTCAAGATGCTCACCCCAAGATGGTAGGTGCTCATGTTCAAGATGCTCACCCCAAGATGGTAGGTGCCTGTTCAAGATGCTCCTCCAAGATGGTAGGTGCTCAAAATTTAAGGGGGCTCACCCCAAGATGGTAGGTGCTCATGTTCAAGATGCTCATTCTCCCCAAATGGTAAGGGGCACCCCATGATGATAGGACTCATTCTCAAGATGGTAAAAGGGTCACCCCAAATAGTAGGTACTCATTCTCAAGATGGTAGGTTTTTCACTCTCAAGATAAAAAGGACCATTCTCCCCAAATGGTAGGGGGTCACTCCGATAGTAGGTATCATTCTCAAGATGGGAGGTGTCACTCCAAAAAAGTAGGTACCATTCTCAAGATGGTTTTGGGGCTCACCCCAAGATAGTAGGTACTCATTCTCAAAAAAGGTAGGGGGTCCCTCAAGATAGTAGGTACCATTTCAAGATGGTAGGTGCTACCCCAAGATAGTAGGGCCCCCTTCTCAAGATGGTAGGTGCTCACTCTCCCCAAATAGTAGGGGCTCATTCTCAAGATGGTAGGTGCTCACTCCCCAAATAGTAGGTACTCATTCTCAAGATGGTAGGTGCCCCCTTTCCCCAAATATTTGGGGCTCATTCTCAACGTCGTAAGTAACCACGATAATCCTTGAATCATAAGTCCTTTTAAATGTTAGACATTATTATTCTGGCTGAGGATGTAACACCAATTATTCACCGAGATTTTATGTCTCTCAGTGTGTATACACCGAGATTTTTTCTCCCCAGTGTGTATAAGGGGGTTTTTGGGGAACCCCGTTTTGGGTTTTGGATTATTTACAGATTGGGGTAATGCCCTTTTCCTTTTTTAAATAAAGTTTTTTAAAAGGATTAACCATCCATTACCCCAAAGCCAAGGGGTATAGTGGGATTAAAATTTTTAAGAATGGTTTTTGAATAAATTTAAAACTGATGTTAAAAACCCCAAAACATAGCTATTTGTTACTATTTCATTTTCATCTTTTTCCCCCCTATATTTCCCAAATTTTTTTACTCTGTCTGTCTTTTGTCTCTCTTTTCTCTGTCTTTTGTCTCTCTTGCCTCTGCCCCTCTCTGTCTTTTGTGGTGGGGCCCAAATCCCAATTTTTTTTTTATATTATGCAATATTTTAATCATTTTAGTGTTTAAATGTATGAATCAAAAGTCAAAAATTTAAAACAAAAAAACAGAAAATCACTATGAAAATTTAATTAAATTTTGTAAAAGAAAAAAAAAAATATAAGTCAAACTTATGTAAAAGGGTAAAAAATTTTAGAAAAATTTTAATTAACTCAGAAATGTTACATTGTAATAAGTGATTGTGTTGGAAAATTTGATTTAGAGAAAAGGTTGGTTGGGGTTTAAGTTAGAGATATTGTATGTTAGATTTTTTAAATTAGAGAGGATTGTATGTTAGATTGTAAGTTAGAGAGGGTTTATGTTAGGGGTTTTAAAAAGAGAGTGATTGTAGGTTGGGTTTTTTTGAGAGTGATTGGGGGTTTGATTGTAAGTTAGAGAGTGATTGTAGGGGGTTTGGGGGAAAAGGGAAATTATTTTTTAAAAATTGTAAGTTGAGAGTGAATGTAAGTTGGGGTTTAAGTTAGATTGTAAGGAGAGTATTGTGTTGAGAGTGATTGTAGGTTAGATTGTGTTAGAGAGTGATTGTAGGTTAATTGTAAGTTAAAAGTTTTTGTAAGTTAGATTGTAAGTTAGAGAGTGATTGTGTTAGATTGTAATTAGGAGTGATTGTAAGTTAGATTGTGGGTTAGAGAGGATTGTAGGTTAGATTGTAAGTTAGAAAGTTATTGTAAGTTGGGTTGTAAGTTAGAGAATGTTTTACAGTAAAGGACCTTGGAAGAATACACACTGTTTGTCCCATTTCATTAAGTGCCAGCCGTGAGTTATATGACTGGTGTCTACATTATAACTGTTTATACCCTTAGTGGTACCCTTCCAACTGTCCCAACATGCACACTTGCACAGACGGGTTAACCCCCAACAGGTCAGGCATCAATGTTCAATGAGTGACAAACTCAACCGTCAAATTCCTATGTGATTATACTTGGTTAATGGTCTCTTACACTAATATACCATTGACGTAACATACCACTGACAGCTTGGATCATGATACAAGCATGACGTCCTTCTTAAAACGATTTATAATAATTCATACAATGTAAACAAACTGTCAGACTCTACGGGAATTTATCAGGCAGTGATTCTATACAATGGAAAATATTTTGTAGAACAGGAAAAATACATTTATCGTACGGGGATTATAGTGAATCATAGAAGATCGTTGGGGATCATAACAAATCAGAGAGAATCAATCGTGCCATTCAGGTGGTTTACGGGTTCTGGAGTAAGTTGTATACAAGAGTGAAGAGTATTTAAGAGGGGAAGATGACGTGCTAGAAGCAGGCCCATCTGCTATGGTCCAGAACTACGCAGAAGACATGAATATTCAATGTGCAATATAAGTGACCAACAGTCATATAGAATGGACACAGTCATTATCCTGACACATAGTCATGTCACTTGGCACACAGTCATGTATCCTGGCACAGTCATGTCACTTGGCATGCAGTCATGCAGAACAACTCTTAAACACTAAGAATCTTAAGTAAATTACAAGAACACAAAAAACTGAAGCAACTAAATACATGAATAATCACTATTTTATACACAGAATGACAGACATGTAAGGTGACACAGTCACAATGCAATGACACAGTCAAACAAAGATTACAAAGTATAAAACCCAAAGATGTTAAAGAAATGACTTAGCTGACTACCTTTATGTGCAAGATATTCACATTCAACCCCAACTCTGTTAAGGTGAGATTTACATATCGGAGGGTTCAATATAGTGGTAATGGCTAACACTTGCACTGAATGAGGTTTAAAATTAGTGGCGGTGACTGACACCTGCTGTTACCTCAACACCTGTCATGACCGCCAGGTGTAGCAGCAGTCATTGTTATGTCAGTTAGGTTGTTAAAGTTAGAATGACAGGGTCAGCAGTACAATGGTCTGATCTGGAAAGAGCAGCGTCACGTTGGTCAAGCCTTAGCTCTCCAGTCTAGTTGTCACAAGTCTCGCCAATATCATCACGAACCAACTTCATATGGTCAAGATATGACACTTTACGCGCCTACTGCTTATTTCTCTAACCCCTTATATGTTCAATAACTCGATAAAGACAAAAACTTTTCATCAAGTTTTGGCATTGCAGACGTAGTATTGAAATTAACTTGACTTTTTCGAGCCTAGTTTAATTTTGGCTGACTTTATCAGTATTCGTGACTAGTAAACTCTGCTCTTGACTTTTGAAGTGTTTCTTTGATTCTCTTCAAGATGCCTTACGTGTCATTACGTAGTCAAAAAAGCATAAAGTGAGTATTAAATACTGAGACACTGTACGAAGAATTAATTTCCCTCTGAAAATCAGGTAATTATTCATCCCATGTTTCGGTGTTAGGATTAATTGTTACTCATAAAGCATCTAATACTTTCTTGATTTTCCTTTCAGCTAATCAGTTATTGGCAGGATGATGGGGGACGATAGTGGACTTACTGATCTTGCAGCAAAGTACACAACTTCTCTTTAAAATTCACTTCATTATTTGTTACGAGGAACTTTTGGTCTAGTATGTTGCAGATAATTCATTCCTAATGCTTTACCTACTGCCACTGCAATTTTATTTGCAATAGTTACTAACTCACAGTATCGTGTAATGATCAACACACACGGAAGGAACACTGCAAGTTGGTCAATAAGTCAAGTGTTTTCTCTTCCATGGTTCAAATTCAGATTTTTTATTTCGTTGCAAGTTTACAATGTGGTTGATATATTGTAGGAAGTATGTGTACATAGGTAGTTTACAATGAGGGTTTACAATATAGTGCAATGCCACTATCATGCCTTGGCATAACGGGCTGGTAGTTGGGGAAACTTAAATGGGGTAGGTACTCGGACATTATCCTTGTGTTACATTCATTCTTCACACTTCTTGACGTGTAGGTGTGGAACAGTAAGGCAAAATAGATCCTCAAGTGAAACCAACTAGTGAAGTTGTTGCAGGAATGAGAACTGATATGAACCTCAGCTACACCTGGCGAGGGAGTTTAAAAATACTCTCCATAGCCCTTGTGGTCTCATGGAACTTGCTTCTGAAGCGGTCTCCAGCACCTTATTGTTCTTGTCTCTAATAACAGGGAGAGTATCTAAGGGTTCATGTAAGTAAGAATAAGATCTAGAAGTGGATTGTCTGAGGATAAGGGAACTATTAATGTCTGGACGTGTCATGTCTGAGTCATCAATTAGGGACCTGTATTTTTGTATCTTTATCTTCAAGTGTGTTAATTTTTTTTACTTTTTAATTATTTTCTTCGCGTTATTATCTTGTTTAATTTTAAGATTCTTTATTCCTTGCTCTTGTGATTTTCGGTGAAACCAAGTGTGACTCACCTTGTGTTGCTAGAGCTTTTGTGTGCTATTACACCATGATCGACTTGTCAAATTTAATTTTAATTTATGTTAAGCGCTAAACCTATTTAGGTTATTCCCAATACTTTGTGAGGCTTGATCCTCGTCTGCTGGGCGCGAGACAGACGCGCTTTCTATTTGTACTCACCTATATGTCCCGCACTTGTCGAAGGCTTTTGCAAGTCTGTCATACATCTGCCTTCTATTTGTCTTCCAGTGCATCCATGACCATATCATGGTCCAGTAGTTGCGAGAGGCAGGAACGACCTGCTCTGAACCCATGTTGCCCTGGATTGTGCAGTTTTGGAATCCAAGTGGTTTGCAATCATGCTTCTTAGAACTTTTCAAGATTTTTATGATGTGGGACGTTATGTCGCGTGGGTCTTGGAGAGATATATGGAGGTCAAAGATACCCTTGTTGGATGGTTACGGTATATTTACAGTAAGTGAAGGAGAGTCCAGCCACCCGTCTGTCTCGCCTGTAGGTCTCGTTAGTGAGGAGTGCCCTATGAGAGGCTGTGCAATGCGCTGAGCCATGACGTCAGCGGTACCGTGACGTCACACGCAAAGGGACCAGCTGTATAAAAGGAAAGATACACTACACAAGTGTATATATGATACTATCGACAGCTCGGCCATGTTATCGTATGACGTCTCGGCATACTATACAACTCTATAGGCTGAACAGGACAGGTGGTACTGGATGAATCTATACAATAACAAACACATTATAACTTTGAACTGATCAAGATTAATCTTACTCTCACTTCTTGAGTTAATGGTACATAGAGAAATTTAATGGATCTAGATATAATGGATTATATATAAAACAATTGCAAATTTGATCGATCAATCGATGTGTATTCATGTACTCCTCGGCTTCTGAGGAAGAATAAATATTTAAGGAAGAAGTTTTAACAGGAAAGATAAACTTCGGCTAACACGGGTTATACTGTTAAAACTCAGAACTCAGAGAGAACTTGAACACACAACAATCTTGCTAGATACTGGAAATCTAATAACAAAACACACAGTCAATAATTCGGGTTCTAAAACTGGATTTTCTGATTTTCTATCTTTAGCTCAGACATGATCACTTTCCTACTGGAGGAATGAACAAATTCGGTTTGATTAACTTATAATCACTTTCCTACTGGAGGAATGAACAGACACGGTGGAGTGGATGGATCCTCCCGGTTGAAATAGTTAGCTCAATGACACAAAGATGAGCAAGGAGAACGGCTCTCACTATCTTTACTGCAGGTAAGTTACTCGACACACGCACTTTACTCTGCAAAGGCTTACTGTCAACTGGAAGGAACACTATCTGGCGAGGGACAACAACGGCACTCTAGTGAATACACTAACACAGAAACGGCTTTCTGCAATTGTTTTTGCATCAGCGAGAGACGCTATAACTCATTCAAATAGTCTTTCTTCAACAGCGTCCCCTGGAGAGGAACTACTACTTGAACTAGCAACATTGCAAGGATAGACTCAGTACTCAAGGGGGTCCGGGTTACCTCCGGTACCCTAGGCATCTGAACGCTATCTTGCATGCAAGATGTGTAGGGGCTGAATTCCAGACAGGAGTGACAGTAATACTAGTGCCTTGGACCGCTGGCTACGTTAACAAGTAAAACACATACTTTCTCAAGAACTAATCTGAACTTCACTTCCGCATCACTCTGGCAATTCTCGATACAAGCTGGAAGAACAAACACATTGTTCAAAGACTAGAGACTGTCTTTCAGTCATTAAGGGACTATGAGGGCTGTTTACTGACTCATTATCATTATGACGTTGAATGGCAATACACACAGTATTATCGCACATGGTTACTAGAACTTCAATGCCTTGACTGGCAGAAAACACACAGTTATCACTTGAATTTACTTGAGCCATGACTGAGCAATTAAACGAAATTCGAATTGAAAGCAAATTCTACACAAGTATATGGCACAATATAGCTTAACTGATAGTAATTATTAACTAATCTGCATGAGTAACACGGATAATAGCACAATAACACTAAAGAAAAGATAACTCACTGGAAATTGACTTGGCAAGAAAATTCAACACACTAAGATAAAACAATCTAGCTTTAACTTGAACAGCAAAATGAGTTTTCTTTTCTTTAAATATCAACAAAATTGCAACACAATAAAAAGAATTAAATACACAATTAATTAAAAGAATTCAATAATGCTTATGGCACTAGCAACAATCTGATAAAACAATTCGGTAGAATTGTTCACTGGCAATAAATGAAAGTAACTTTACTGCTTTATCACTAGGAGTTCACTGGAATATTACTTATTACTCTAGGAAATGACAAGTTACTTGAGCAGTAAACACAACAAAATTGATAAAACAAGGTGAATACTGGCAATTTACTTTACACAAAATCAATGTCAGGAATGACTGATTGAAAAAAAAAATTTTCACCGGGTAAATTATTTTCACACCACACAAAGATATTAGAAATAAAATAGTTTGAACACTCTTACTCTTAATTGCAAAAAAGCAAGGTAACTCAATGAAACAGTTACTGAACAATTTACTAAAAACACTGACTTTAGACAAACTAAGAGTGAATTTGTTCAACAACACATGAAAAACAAATGAAAAATTAATGACAATAAAATTGTATGAACACTTACATTAGCTGAAAGATATATCAAAGGCACAGAACAGTTAACTTTTGCTCTACAAAGTGTGCTCTTGTTGACTATATACAAGTAATTATTGTAGCAAAATAATATCTTCAGTAAGTTATTTGTCTAATCTGCAAAAATGAAGGCACATTAGCACTATTACAAAAAGAACAAGTACACAAAACAATAGCAGGTGCAAGGGAAAAAATAACACTGACTGCAACAATAAGAATTAGCAGGGAATATTACTGGTAAAATGTTAAAAATTGGAGGAGAAAACAAAATGTAGTTACTGGGGCAAGCAAAAATTAATTAATTACACAATTAAAACATTAACAAACAATGGTAAGAGAATAAAAAAAATAACTCTGGGATAGTACACTTGATGGAACACAATAATTAACAAAACAGAAAATTCAACAACACATGGGTAATCTGAGGAAAAAATTTAAAATCTTTTAAAAAAATTACTACTTGGTGGAATATTGGAACACTAGATAACTTTAACAAAACTGTACTCTGCATACTTAGTAACACAACGGAAATTCCAGAAATAATAACGCAATAATTAACAAGAGACAATACTAGTGAAATCAAAAATTAATGCAATTAATTACTTTAACACAGAACACTTCTAGGATAACTCAAAATTTATGTAACTCCAGAAATTGTCTCAACACACAGAAATTGTCTATAGGATTATCTGAAAAATAAAAACAACACAATAAATGTCTCTAGGGTGTAAAACTTGACTGAAGCGTGGTGGTGGAGGCTGGTGGAGGATGGTGATCCACACGCGCAGATATCTAGGAGTAATGTGCATAAACGTTGAACTACGAAACCCGGGCTTTAGTACAGTTGGCACAACAGTTCAGAAGAAACACTCAGGACGTCTGACCTGGTTCGTAGCCAATAAACTGCTTGCAGGACCCAGTTAAGGGTGAAATAATCCACACTTAAGTTTTGTGGTGGATGCACGTGGTCAAGGGTTGTCTGCCTTAGCGTGGGTGGTGGGGGTGGTGGCTGGTAGGGTTAGCCCACATGCTTCCCGTGGCCTGTAACTACGCCGTTTACATGAACTTAACCAGGGTGGCTTGAATAACCCAGGAATCCACGGGGGTGTTTTGTGCACAGAACAGCAATACACTGGGTACAAGGTGGTATAAATGCTTGGACTCACGTGGCTTACTTCTCAGACAGCAGAGTGGCTTGCTGGTTAGTAGAATATTTTCACACAGATTGACTGGCTTGGAATCTTGTGCAAACTAGCACATCAAGGTAGAAGCTGTTAAGCCTAGGCGCTGTAACTGGTGGTGGCTTTACTGGCTTGAATGGGACTCTCCCTCACTGGCTTACTCGTACAGAATTTGCAAAACCCGGGTCCAACCCCTCGTAGGTTTTAGCAAAATTAACAAGTAAGGCACTTAGCTGACCAGGAGATCTGTAGATATGTAGACTTCTTTGATTTAGGAGCTGGTAACGTGGTCGGTCTGGAGGCTGTTTGCTTGCTTGAAGTCTATCTCTCTATAACATCGTAATCGATAAAATTGGCACACCGCTGCTCACCACTTGTCGGTGGGTCTTGGGAGAGATATATAGGAGGTCAAAAGATACTCCTTGTTGGATGGTTACGGTATATTTACAGTAAGTGAAGGAGAGTCCAACCACCCGTCTGTCTCGCCTGTGGGTCTAACGTTAGTGAGGGTGCCTCTATGAGGGGCTGTGCACATGCGCTGAGCCTCTGACGTCAGCGGGTACCGTGACGTCACACGCCAAAGGACCAGCTGTATAAAAGGAAAGATACACTACACAAGTGTATATATGATACTGACACGACAGTTAGAGCTATTGGTCTATAAATCTAGCTAATGCTTAGCTGCCACCTTTTACAAAGGGCCATATCCGTGACTGTGGAATTTCACCCATGTCTATGCTCCTTCTCCATAGCATACTTAAGACACGGAGAGGGTTTCTTACAGTCAAGAACACAGAGTTCCGGCTTGGCCTGGGGCTGAATGGATAGGCATGTTGTCAATGGCTTTTCAAAGTCCAGTGGAGTTAGGTAATGTTCGAAATCTGGCAAACACTGACGGAGTTTTGAGGATCATTCATGAAAAAATCTTTGATTGTCAATCATTAGGGGCTGATCAGTGGCTCGCTAAACACAGAATCGTATTGAGACCTCAGTATCTCACCTTTCTTTTTGTCATCTGTGTAAGTCCCAACTTGTCTGAGCAAGGGCCCAAACGAGGTGGTTTTTGCCTTGTTTTTGCATATGAAAAGTATTTCGAACTTCTTTCAATTTCACTAATCGCTTTTAGTTCCTCCTGTCTCTCCTGGAACTTTTAACTTAAGTTCGATACTATCCACTTCCTGGTCACCTCATCCTTCCGTGTATCAGATAATCTAGCATTTTGAGGAGCTCAGTGATTCTTCGTCGTCTTTTTTTTTTCTTGGGGAATATCCTTGAACATATTTTCAGCTGTTGAAGTTGATCCTTTCAAGGACTGGTTTGGATCCATGTTATTTAAGATATCTTTTATTTTTCCCATTTAAAAACATTGTTCACCTGATCCCAGTTGATGTTCTTGTTAGGTTTATTTAGTGAAGACACCTTTCCTAGCTGCGTGTATTTTGCTGATCAGGACCTCCGTGATGTATGTTTGAATTTTGATTAGTTTTGTATGGAATTTTTTTTTTTTATATTGTTATGATTCCACCAGGTCCTCATTATTTGTGAAAATAAGGTCAGGTGTTTTCCAGTCTTGTTGGCTCCTTTATCTGCTGCCCCTAGGGTTTATTGCAAAATTGTAGCTCATGTGTGTGTGACCTTTCATCTGCGCTGTTAAAGGGATTGTTTCTTTTTAAAACATTATTTGCTTCATTCTTCCATTTTGTATGTCTTAAATTGAAATCCCAACAGTAGGGATGTTTGGGGGGAGCTGGAAGTTTCAGACAGTAATCAATTTTCAATAGCTGTTCCTTGAACTGTTGTGAGGTTGCACCCTGGTGGCTTATATACAACCACGATAAACTAGGTTTTGGTTCTCGATCTTCATTGTTAGAACTTCAACCATCATTTGTGGTGTTCGCTCCTGTGCAGATGAAACGACTCTTTGACATACAGCCCCCCCATCCTTGTTGCCTGTTTTTCTGTCGCATTTAAAAGGTTGTACCCAGTTATTCATATTTCGTTGTCAAAGTGATCTTTGTGTGTGTCTCTTGAAGACTGCAAACATCCTTTAAACTTCTTGAATCCACTGATGAAAGATATTTTGTTGTTGGTAGATGTTTTAAAGGGCCCCTGTATTGCATATATAAACGAGGTCGTATTGTGTGTTTGTTGGGTGAATTTTGTTGTTGCATCAGTAGTTGTGGTTCTGGAGTGTCATGAGAGGGAGGGGGAGGGAAGGGCCACTGGCTGTGCCTACAGTCCAACAAGGCTCCAAGGGGTGGACTATTTTGGTTATTGCTTTCCATTTTCTTATTTCCTGCCACTAAAAAAAATTTAGTGGGGTTGTCGTAAGTATTCTGTTTTGTCTTTGGATCTGTACCTCTTGGCCCCCCAGATCCCAGGGAAGGGTTTGTTGTTGTGGCACTGTTTTTGGAGGACTAAAGGGTGGCACTTTTCCCGGGGTGAAAGAATCTGCGGGAGATAACTACACACCCCCTTTAGACAGGAGGTCATGACTTTTTTGGGGATGTCATTCCCATGCTCCATTTGTTTTTCCTAATATTCCATGCTTACAGATGCCTCAAACATAGAATGTGCACCTTTTTTGCTTTTGGTTGAGTAAAATTTGAAGATGTGTTCTCAGTTTGAGGATCCTGGGGACTGGAGCATAAGCTTCGGAAGCCAAGCTAAATAAAAGCTTTTTATGTGTATGTATTCATATTATTAACTGTTGATTATGCCTTTTTTTCATTTGTTCCCTGGGAAAAGGTGAGCCAGAACCAGAGAACAGTCGTCGGATGCGTTTGTTTGTTTGGCAGTCCAAGGACCACCCGCTCACTGGTCTCTGTATATGCATGACGCGAACCACCGCAGCGCACAGTTACTGAAAGAAAACGACACAGGGTGAGTTGGTTTTTTTGCATCTCCTATCCATTCTGCGTTCAGTTTTAACTCAGTTCAGACTCCCAGGTAAGGACCCACTAGGGTGAGGGGCAAGTGGGGGACAGAAGAGGAATAGCCGGGAGAGGAAGAACCGAAGTAGAAAGAAAGAGTCAGGACAAACCCAACAGTCTAACTACTCCATTCTGCGGGCTAGTCAAAACATTTTCGTTATTTTTATTATTATTATTATTATTATTATTATTATTATTATTATTATTATTATTATTATTATTATTATTATTATCCCCATCAACATCATAACGGAATTTACTGTTTTGCTAGAAATTCACGAGCAATAATCAGCAGTTGATATTTCTGGGAATTTATGAAATTGGTAGATGGGAATCACGAGCGTCAGTCACCAGCAGTTTCACTAGTCTAGGCCATAAATTACCCCAGAATAGAAAGTCAAAATTTTTATCCAGTGGCGTCTAAATATAGGTTGATCGTCTGGCTCGCGGAAGGCAGAATTACTTGCTTGTTTCGACTCAATTAGCCAGGAGGGATGGAAGGAACGGGTCAAGATTTGTTTGAGTTATTTTTAATAATAATAATAATAATAATAATAATAATAATTTATCTTTATTTCTACAAGTACATGTACAAGGTATACAGGCCTAGCGACATCAATGACATACTATATAGAAAGCCCTTGTTATGCTGAGCATTTCGGGCAAATTAGGTCAGTTTTGTCCCAAAGATGCACCCACGCCAGTCGACTAACACCCAGGAACCATTTTACTGAAGTGGAACATGACAACTGGTGTAAGGAAACACGCCCAATGTTTTTTACCTCGCCGGGAATCGAACACCTCTTTGTGTGAAAAGAGCTTACACTGACTGTTCTCCGGGCATTTCCTTGTTTATTTGATCCATTGATATTATGAGAAATTACGGTGTGAATTTCACATGTACAATCCCTGAATTAATTTTTTCCCCCACATAACTGGGGAGAACTCTGGCACATTTCTTACTAGTTGTACCTCGGAGACAGGTGGGACTTTAGCAACAGTATCATGTCCTGTCTCTCCTTCAATGGCCCACCTTCTTAGCTTCCCAAACTCGCACATCTGGACCAAAATACTTGAACATACAGTTCTTAAAATTATTAAACAAAATTTCCAGCCAGTAACACTGGCTGTGGTTGTGGACTGTATATATTATGAAAAATTACTTTGGTTGACAATTCTAAGTAATTTGTTTCCCACAAATTTAAAAAAATTATACACAACCATTTTTATATAATTTTACATAATTTTATATAATTGCTACATTTTCATTACCGAAATATTAACTTCCTCTAAATTTAAAAAATTTTCACTTTTCTTACAATCCTTACAAAATATAAGGAAATAAAAGAGAATATTAGTTCTCATGTTACAGAACATCTTTTAAGTCACTGAAGAAACACATTAAGAGTTTTTTATAAACACTATTATCCGGCAGTTCCATACACAAGTTTCAGGAAAAATTATCAAAATTTTCCACATAAATAATGTGTAACAATCCATAGAAACCACATCATAACTTGGAAAAGCTTTTTTGATACCCGGGGCGAATATATCTCTTTTTTTTTTCCTCATATAACAAATTTTCTTGGCGATTAACAATGTATCAAAAGCCTCCACTACATTTTGCTCTGAATGACCCATATTGGTTTGGGTGTTGTAATTTAGGGCTTCCATCCAACAAAAGCTGGAGAATTATTGCTATGGAATTATCATTTCGGGAATGAATCATGTATCCTGGGTGGAGTGGGAGAGGTTGTTAGCGTTTATGTATGTGGAACAATGGGGGAAATTGGGAGGTTGGTGAAAAGGGGGTTAAAATGGGCGGTGCAAGACGTAAGCCCGAAGATCTCTTTACTCCTTGTGCCTCTGTCCTTGCAGCGGTAAATAAGTACGTAGGTGTTACTCGATTTCGGTCCAATCTTTGATGGGCAGATATATTGGAAAGTAACACTCATGCTGTCCCTCTTCATAAGATCATAAGAAGAAGGAACACTGCAGCAGGCCTACTGACCTATGGAGGCAAGTCCATTCACCCCCCGGTTTGGCCTGACTCCTGGAGTTAACCCTTCCAGGTAAACTCAGGCGTCAGATCCTTACTTAAGGAAAGAACCGGCATAAGACCTAGTAGCACAACCCAGTCAGGTCCAACTCACCCCCCTACACCCACTCATGTATTTATCTAATTTTATTTTAAAACACACAACGTCTTATCTTCTATGACGGTACTCGGGAGTTTGTTCCACTCATCCACAACTCTATTACCAAAAATGCTTTTTTATCCTTCCTGAATCTGAACTTTTCCACTTGAAACCATTGCTGCGGTCCTGTCTTGGCTAGATATTTTCCCTTATT
Source organism: Cherax destructor (assembly GCA_009830355.1). Taxonomy (NCBI): domain Eukaryota; kingdom Metazoa; phylum Arthropoda; class Malacostraca; order Decapoda; family Parastacidae; genus Cherax; species Cherax destructor. Next base: position 15,232 of record WNWK01040677.1, read on the forward strand.
TACATCCTCTTTATTTATTCCTTTTTCCATTTTTTACACCTTTAATCATATCCTCCCTAATTCTAAACCTTTCTAGAAGTGCAGATTCAGGGCTCTCATTATCCTCATAGGGAACATTTCTTTATACATGGGATCAACTTTGTCATCCTCCCTGTACGTTTACCAGTGCATTTATATCCATTCTGTAATACGGTGACCAGAAATAAATGATGCCTAACAAAGGATATTTAAAATTGAAGAACAACCTGAGGACTTCTATTATTTATACTTCTTGTATGAAGCCAAAAAATTCTTTAACTTCATTGAACACTTATCAATTTTTGTCTTGGTTTCCCGATTACTACCAACCAGAACTCCTAAATTCTTTTTGCAATCAGAAGTATTAAAATTTACATTATTCAGTTTAATATGTGGCATGATTATTGTCCTGCCAACATTTAGAACTTTGCCCTTTGTCCATATTAAACTGCATCTGCCACTTCTCCGACCACTGCATCAGTCTATTCACATCATCCTGGGTGCCTAATGTCCTCATTATAATGAATTTGAGGCCTATTTTGGTGTCATCAGCAAATTTGCTTATGCCATTTATTCCCCTCATCACTGTCGTTTTGTAAAACAGGGAACAACAAGGGCCGTCTGCCCCTGGAGAACACCGCTTGTGTTCCCCATTCTGATTTTCGCCATTTATGCAAACCTTGCTGCCTATTTGTCAACCATGCCTCTACCCAGGAAAAAATTTCTCCTCCCTATTCCGTGTGCCTTAAGTTTCTTCAATAAGTAGTGGAGAAAGTGGCTCGGGGTCCCGGCCCCCCCCCACCCGCCTTCCTGCCCCCCCACCCGCCCCTGGCCCCGTCCCGCCGTGCCGCCCCCGCTGCCTACCGTTTTGCCTTCGCTGCATCCTCCGGATCGCCCATGCCCCCCCGATTTTTTTTAAATTTTCGACTTTTTTTTGAATTTTAAATTTTTGAAGATCAACATGGGGCATGGTAAGGTTCCCTTGACGTCACCCTCTATCCTTTAAGGACCAATTTTACCCTCTTTTCGAGAATTGCCAAATTTTTTACGAAATTTAGAGGGATTTCCAATTCCTCAGATCAAAACCTCCACTTCCTTGGATCAAGATTTGGCTTCCCCATATGGGGCATAGTAAGGTCCCCATGTCCCCTCACCCCTCCTAACCTCTAAGGATCAATTTTACCCACTTTGAAGGTCCCCCTATGGGGGGTCAGAGATATGGTAAAAGTTTCTCGATATTAATAATACATTTTTTCCCGTCTTTTTTCCATTTTTCAATGCTCCACTTCCTTGGATCAAGTTTTACAGGGTTTTTCAGATTTACCCTTTATACGGTTTAAGATGGATTTCCAATTCCTCAGATCAAGACCCCACTTCCTTGGATCAAGTTTTTTTCTTCCCTATGCCTAATACAAAAAAAATTTTTGGGGGGGAGAACTCCATCTCTTTGGATCAAGATTGAAGGTGTTAAGTCTAACTTTTGGCTGCTTACTTTGGGCAGAAATGGTAGCGTAGGTGCAGAGATACGGCCGAGACTAGACCCCGGGTTTTTTAATGGCAAGGTGTAGGAAACACGGGGACAGAGTGCGAGGGACCGGGGCCC